>VXAK01016466.1:14185-64749 GCA_013399435.1 Arenaria interpres
AAAGAAAGAAAGAAAGAAAGAAAGAAAGAAAGAAAGAAAGAAAGAAAGAAAGAAAAGGAATTGTAAAAATAGAAGATTCTAGAATAAAAGTAAGCTTTGTCTAACTTTAGAAAAAATCTCTGATTGCTTTAATAGCCGCTGGCTAATCTGAGATAGATCTCTCATGCTATTCAAATGCTTCACAATAGTTCCAATTTGTATCTCAGTGAGAGGTGATATGAGATTTTTATTTACGACTTTAGATATTCCTTTCTCATGTTCTAAAAATATTTGTAATTACCAATTACTACTTGATGCTATCACATCTTACTGATGTATGTTGCAAAACATTAATTTAAGCTGACAAAAAAATACCATTAACTGGCAGAGATGGTGAAAATAAAAATAATCTGCTGATAGAAAATATACATTTCCTCTAAATATTGTTAATGGACTTCATTTTTGTTTCTTAAACAGATTGACAAATTAGACTATAGACCAATGCACTAATTGATCACAGACTGGGACCATGTACCTACTAGTATAAATTACCTTTCTAGAATTACTAGGCATTAGAAAGAAGAATGAGACAGAAAAAAAAAGTGAATTATGTAGAATGAAGCATTCAATTTAGAACAGAAATGCTCATTCCTTTTCTTTACACAGATTTGTGTTCTGTGTAGTATTTCAATTATTGAAAAGAAGACAGCTAACATTTACCTCAATCTGTCAAGTGAAATGAGACAGAAAATAAAAGATTGCCATTTCTGAATCTTATGTATAGAAGTTCATCATCATGCCCATATAATTGCTTCCTGGATCTTGTTTCATTTATGGAAAAGCAGTAACTGGTTCTTTGCCACAAAGAGAAGACCGTAAGGCTTTTTATGTGTATGAGGTGTAATAGAAGGTTCCTGCAAGCTGCCACACCTGCTAAATACGTACATGGCAGAGCTAAAAGAGGTAGAGTCGGAGATAGTTAGACATTCTTTTCTGTAGCTGGTAAAGCCAAAGTAGATGCTCCTTCTCCCTAAGCTTTATCATCCTTTTAACTTCAGCTGCAAATGATGCCACAGATGCCTAGTAGGTGAGAAATGACCAACACCTCTGTCAGCAACATCAGAAATGCTCCCAAGATCCTTGTAAAAGCATCACCTTGAATCTCGTATTTTGGCCACTGACAGATACAGAAAGTGGTCAGTTGTCACCCACAGATCACCAGCATTAACGCTGTCAGATGGCTCAGGTTCTTGTGAATATTCTCGGTCTCTTCCAGCTACCAGTGCTGTCAATTGGCAAACTGTCCACTCCAGTCCTCACTATCATAACAAAAAAAAATTTGATGAGAGAAAACTATTTTTCATGACGAAAAATGGTTTGGGAACCAAGGAAAACAACTAACCTTTGGAAAATGCAGTGGTAGTCAGTAAAGTTTTAAATAAAATCTTAGTGCTTATAGAAGCCTTTGTACATTTCTGCAGCATTTTGTCACCATGATAGCTGCCAGCACACAATGCTATGTTTTATATTAATTCTCCACAATTACCACTCCGTTCCAGAACAATGATATGAAAAGCACTGACGGTTGCTACTGTTCTGAACAAAATTTTAGTGCATCTGTCCCCTTTTGTGTCTGTTGACTTTTAGCAAAGAAAATAAAAAAACCTAATATTTAATTTTTCTTTTATTTTTCCACAACAAAGCTGTGGTGTTTAGGAGAGGTATAGATGTTGAAGAGTTCTTTTCAGTCCAATAGACCAGAGTAGCAAGACAGAGAACCTACAGGAAGCAGCTACAGCAGGGAAACATGCTTCCACACATTCTCCTTTCAGAGCTGTCACTCTGGTTTTGTTAACTGGCATGAAAAATGCTAACCACAAAAATATACTACAACAATACTCAGAAGACATGCGGGTATGCAGCTTTCGCCAAAGAATCAAAACACAACAATTCCACAGCCTCACAGTCATTAATGAGATCTGGGGTTGGGTTTTGATTATTTTTTTTCATTTTTCTATTTTGTGTTGTCTTAGAATTTTGACTTGAAATTGAGTCACCTTAACTGGGATTTGTACTTTGTACGCTCCTCATGAGGCTTCATTGCTGGATTCATGTCTTTAATTCAATAAATCAGAACTGTGAGGAAGCAGTGTTAACATTATCACCCTTCACGACTGCATTTGCAGTGTTTTATCACAGCTGGCAGCCAATCAATGGCTCTTATCAGACATTTTGGTCATTACATCGAAGGATTAAAGTGAAAGAATGTATTTGTTAATCCATTTGTATACTTGAGCGCCTTTTCTCTGGGGTATCAAATCAAATTAAAGTGGATATAAAAGAAATGTCTTTTGCATGCAATAATCTGCGTGTCAAGCCAACTGGTCTATAGAATCATGGGGCTGATTACTCCCTTTCATCCATCCTTGCATACTTCTCTGTGCAATTTCTTAACCAACTCCCAGCTGGTAAAACATTATTGACTTTTACAATTTTGATTCATTATGTTAACAGCAAACTGTGAAAAACAGAATTTAGATGAAGAAAGCCTGTAAGGATTTGTGGTTTAAGATGTTTTTGCAGCGGTCAAAGATGAGGAGGATAGTGGTCCCCCAAAAAAAATCTGAACAGGATAAACTGAAGACTTTATTACCACCAAATGACTGCAACACCCACCGAATCACTCTGCACAAGGCAAGATCAGCCAAGTATACAAACATTGAGAAGGATTTTTAAGCTTCTTCTTAAACACCATCAGTGCGGGAATTGCTTCAGACTCCTCATACGAACTGTAATTGTGCTTTAGTCTCTGGCATCAGATGATTTTTTCTACACCTCAGCTGAATTTCCTTTCCTTTGGTGTAGTTTAGATCTTTTAGAAGATCAAGCAATAGCTTTTGATGCCCCTAAGGATTATTATCAAATCATCTTTATTTAATTTCCTCTTCTTTGTGCTTATCTGCCATTTTGTTCATTTTCATGCCATATACCAAGATCCAATAGGTCAAAGAAAACTTTTATTTAAAATAGCAATCACTTTGAACAATCATCTGAAATTCTACCTCTCCAGAAGAATGCCAAGGTTTCTAAAAGCCTCTCTTTATTTGTGTTTTTATAAAAATTCTATGTAGTTATCTTGGAACCAAGTAAGCAAATGACCGTGCTGTATTCTTAACTTCTGGCCAAAGAATACTGATCATAGTGTAAATAAGGGTAGCATACAAAGAGAAGATCTATGACCTATATCTATTTATAGATCTTAGGTACATAAACAATGGAGGCACCAGCTGAAATATTGACCTGTTCTGTACTCATTGATGATGATAAAATTATTTTTGCTGATATTTTTTCAGACTGAAATAGCTAAAGACAAAACATGGTTGTATTTCTTTCTAAGACAGCATTACATAGTGTGACAAGTAAAACAGTTTCTAAAACTAGTTTCTCATGGGCTTACCTTAAGAACTACACGGAGAACCTTTCAGAATGATACCAGGGAATAATTTTTAGAACAGTCAGCTGTTTCTTTCCTTGATTTCACATGACCTTTGTATGATTTACAATTACAGAATCAGGACTTACACGTCAGTGTTCATTTGGCCTTCCTCACAAAATAGCTCACCACAAGCCAGGTTACTCATTTTTAAATTTCAACAAATGGCAGTTGGTTAGCACAGGAAGAGTATAATGTGCTTGGAAGTAAGAGTCCTGGAATGCAGAATAGATGCCAATTCTTGAAACAGAGTTGGTACAAAATGAAATGTGCATTATGGAAATAAACCTTTACATTATTATTCATTTTATCTTCATGGCATTTGTTATTGTGACTGTCATTGTGTGGTTTTAAAACCTAGTGTCTGTTGTCTAAAACTTGGCAAGTTTACAGTCATGTATCTAACTAAGTGTTGATAACTAATGCTTAATTAACATCCTGCACAACATATAATAGATTCATTGCAATTATCATTTACAAGAAGCACTGCATTAAATCCTAATTGCAGCTGAACTTGAGAGTTCTTTGATTGGCAAGGTGATCTGGAGTTAGCACTACTTGTTTTTTTTTTCTTTATTACATGGTGCAAACCCAGTCCCCACAATGTAGCTCAGAGTTTCTATACAATATTGTCCAGTCTTGGGAAAGCAAAGCTAAAGAGAGAGGCCTACACCTTCTTTTTCTATCTTTACTAATTAAAAGGAAAATGTAAAAAGTGTGATGAATACATCATGATAACATACTATATTACCAATATACTCACTATGTATAACAAAAGATACTGTTTATAAAAAGACACATCTAACTGCACTTCATTGCAGAAAATATTCGTATTTCGGATGTATATCAGCTGTACTGTACTAATCAAAAAGATGTTTCCTAGAACGACACAGCTGAGTGAAAATAATTCAGACCATTCTTGGTTTTGGTATAAATGGACAGTGGAGAATTGAATACACGTACTATGGAAGCATCTGTTTATTACTTCATTTAACATACAGAAAATATGTATTACAGAAAGTAGTCTTGCATTCCTTTGTAGGAGGTTGTTGAATAAGCGAATCAAGACTGAAAAGACATGAAAATAGAAGACAATACACAAAAGTCACCTTTACATCAGATCACCTTTAACATCAGATGCTTAGAGCTCATTGTCATTGATCAATTCAGGGAGTCTTTTCGTTAAGAGCACAGACATGACTCCACATCACATATGATGATGACTGTGGTCATGCACAGAGTTCCACTGCAACTGCAGTGCCCCAAAACCTCAGAAACTTCAGAGAGTCCTTCCCGGCACCAGATCTAATTTTGTTATGTCAGTTATTGCATTGACTCCTCTAGAATCAACGATTCATTCATTTTATACTGAGAACCCATACGGCAGAACTGTTGCTTTTAGTGGAGTTACAATGCTAAAAGGTGTAAATAAGAGCAGGAGCGGTTTTGCTGATGGAACAACTGCAGTGCTGATTAACAAGCTTACACTCAAGTTTTCTGATTTTCCAGTTATTTGCTAATTATGCTGCATGTTTCCATAAGAAGTATTATTGTGTAAATATCTGTGAGTTCCCAGAATCAGGAAGGTTGGAATAAACTTCTTTTCTTCTTATCTAAATCCAAAGAAGCAGTTTATACTTTGACTCACGCTGCTGTTAATTTGAAGTACCACTGACAGTCAGTCATGTCTTCTTGGACTTGCAGCAGTCCAACAGAAAACTATTTATGCCCTTACAGCAGAAAAACATCCAGTCTTTTGACTGGCCTTGAAAAATTAACATGCACCAACTCTCCCCAAATATCGGCATATTCTTTTTTGAGTTATCTTAGAACATTAGACAAACATTTTTCTATTCAGCCTAATGACAGAATAAACACTATTAAATTCCACTTTGCCTCTAAACACACACACACAAAAAAAAAATCAGTTTTGTTCCAAAGAGAGCTAGAAAGACAATAATCCCTTCCTTCTGTGAGAGCACATTATCTTGGCTATGCTATAAAAACAGACCTATGGGAATTAAACAACAAGTGGAGATACAAAGAGAAACACTTAGATAAGACATATTTATTCATTACTTTATCTGTATGTGGTATTACTATATTCCATTGGAACTTAACTGTCAGAGGATATATTTTCATTTAGATTGGGGGTTCTATTTGCCTCCCTTTTACTTAATGAAGTCTGCTTCTAGCATTTTCGTTGCATCTTCCTTAATAAATGTCTTTTTTTATCTGTGCCCAACAGGGAATGAAAGTGATTTCAAATTTTAGGACGTGACACGATACTGATTTTAACTTGCTATTTAATTTGGTTTAATTTAGATACTCTTTTTAATAGGCTGAGGCAAAATTTAGTAATGTTGACAGTAAGGCCTTCGTGAGGACCATGGGACCCTGTATTGATAAACCTGAGAAAAATTTATGCAGTTAAATTGGATTTAAATCTTTTTCTGATTTTTTAAAACTTCAGTGATTTTCATCCAAAGTTTATGTACAAGTGAAAAATCAGCACATGCCAGGTAAAAATGTGTTGATTAGATGATTTGACATTTATATCAGTGTATCAAGTATCTATCCTTAGAGGTTTTCAAGACCCAACAGGATAAAACCCTGAGCAACCTGGTCTGAGCTCACAGCTGAGCCTGCTGTGAGCAAATGGTTGGACTGAGACCTCCTGAGCTCTGCTCCAGCCTGGGTGACACAGATATCCCATGTCATGAACTGTACAATTCAGGCTTACATGGGTCTTCAGTAATCACTATTCTATTCTGTATATCATTAATTTATTGAAAAAAAAAAAAAAGCCATAAGTCCTTTGAGAAATATATGCAGAATATTTTAGCCCCTCTGGAGCTAACACTTCAGTACATTTCCAAATGCATCAGCCAAGTACTTCAGAGCTGTAGCAGAGTTTCCAGTTAGAAAGTCTCTCAACAGTTTCCCAGTTATTCAGTCTTATTTTTCAGTCTCACATGACCTTTACCACATTAGTCCACCTCAGCTGCAATTAAAAGTGTCCAAAATAGTGAGCTAAAAATATTATTTTCTCCTCCTGCAGTACTCCAGGTGACATCAAGGACATGACGACACTGAAGTTTAGCTCCACCATTCAGGAAGTATTGTCTTGATTAATTAAACAAAATTTAATACTTTCTACATGGTACACTTAAACCAGCAGTATCTCTTTGAAATTATAGGAAGCAGATGAACCTAAGAAAAGCACTATTTCTCTACAATTTCTTTGTATTACACAGTAGGCACCACAGTCATCCCTTTGCTTTCAGGCACCGTAAGTACACAGTGCACTACTGAAATTCCCTTCACAAAACCAATAAGGAGCAGATTACTTTCTCAATAAATATATGCATTTTCTGAATAAGTAAGTTAATCTCTAATACTACTATCTGAGATAAAATGAGACGGATACATAAAATCTTCTTTATTTTATTGGCTTACATTTTTTGTTCTAAACATATCATCTTTTTTTTTTTTTCTCTGAGATATACTTCAGTTGAGAGTATTTGAACTAAAAACACTAACAGAAAATGATTCATAATACAAGTTCAACCAAGTATATAAAGTACCTTTCAGGCTACAGCTCTAGTACATTCAGATGAGCATCCAAAAATAATTCATCATTTGTTTAATTTACTTCCAAATGCTATGAGATTGCAGTCACCATTTTTTCTCCTACTAACACATTAAGAAGATTAAATTGTTGGCCAATAAATGCTGATACCTTCTCTTTAGCTGTTTCAATGAGGTTTGTTAACTCTACTGTTAACCTCTACTGAGGTTGGCTACTTTCAGCTGAGGATATCACCAGCCTCAACAAGAAGTTGGGGTTTGGTTTTGCTTGGGGTTTTTTGTGGTTTTTTTTGCTTAAAGAGCTGGTCTGGTTCTAAAGTAAGCCAATCCCCAGAACAGTTGCTTAAAGATTCAGAAATCTTTATGAGCATTACTTCAGCTCTTTGGAGGATTTTGAAGAAAGAAGTCACAATTGTTACAGAAAGCTGTCCCCTCAAGTAAGGAAAAGTTCATGTTTTCCTACCACTGCAAGACACTTCAGTTTATTCTGGAAAACATTCAGTATTAATGTAAAACTATTCCCAACCAAATACTTCATTGAAGTTCAGATACAGTTTAGGAATACAGGTTTCATTATATTGGCCTGAGGTTGAAGATCACACAACGTTATTTTGTGGAAGACTAGAACTCCACCTTGCTTTTTATCATTTTCCTGCGTGAGAGCCAAGGAGAACATTTCCATCAGCCAGGTAGTGAGTCAGGCTAAAGCATAGTCCATGATGCAATACATTTTCATCTCGGTGAAATTATTTCAGTGTATTCCCAAGGTCCTTTGTTTTGGAAGCAGCTATGCATTTCTCTTAATTAATAAAATCTGTCCAGATTTCTCAGGTGTTCCATGCATATGGAAATCATTCTTAGGAATACATTTTTAAATACCTATAGGCTTTCTTTTTTTTTCTACAACCCTTAGTTTTCATATAACAAAATATTTTGATAGATTTTCAACATTACACAAATTCTTTTCATACTAATTTTGGTTAAAATGAATCTCTGTTAGAGTTCTACACTGCCACTGATCACCCTAATGTCTGATTGTCTTCAACGTAAGTAATCCTTAGAGAAGAATAAAATTTCCTCCACTAAATTTATTTCAAGAAGACTTTTCCGAATATGTTTATTTATACTTAAGTAACAGTAGCTTGAGCCTTAACAGTGACATTTAAAACTGTATGCAGTGATACTCACGAAATTTTTAGTGACTTTTCCATTTTATGAATTAAAACAGTTGTTTAAAAATTCATTTTAGCATTAGCAGTGGGATAGGTAACTGATAACAGACTTTATTGAGCTGTATTTTTTATTTCCAGAATCTTCTCCTACAAGCATCTTAATTTCCTGAGTACCATGAAATCTGTCATTTTTACTGCATTCATAATGAGCACTGTTCACACTCTGTTCATATCATACCCACAGGATTCATTGAACTGTCATACTTTAATCAGAGTTGTTTACTGAGACTGACATATATTGATGTAAACCACTAAAGCCTCTTGAAGTGTTCTTATTCTATTTTTTTTCAAGGTGCATCACAGTTTTAGCCACACTCTAAGCTTTCTGTAATTGCTGCCGCTTAGATTTTTTGAGACCCTCTGGTTTTCCTGGGAGAATTCTGCAAAGTCGTCTTGTGAAGCAGTTGGCTTCTATCTCTCTTAGCCCATATGGAATGGGTAACTGAATAAAGTACAATAAAACAGAAAAAGAAACAACACTTAGCTGCCAATGGTGAGGTGGTTTGTGGGGTTTTTTTCCCAATCCTTTTTATTTCAATCTCTTTTCCATAAGAAATTGAGAGCAGTGAAAACCTGCTCCCCTGTAAGTGATCATCAAATCTCTCACTGCTTTCAGTGAGGAAAAGTTTCTGTTCCCCTCTGGAAACTTCACAGTCATCTCACTGATGATGTTAGCTGCCTAGCAGGAAAGAGAGGGAGAAAAATCTTGTGTAATGCAAGTCCTGAAGAACTTTTCAATGTACACCCACATGAACTAATTGTATCAGTTAACCAAGTTTGCATTTGTTAACAAATGGATGAAATGGTGGAAGCACATTGTGATTTCCTTCTGATTCTTTAGAAGAAAGCTGAGGACCTCCACCACTCACATGGTTAGGTGGAGGATTTCGGTGTTGGAGTTATGGATCAAGAGCTATGTGAAGTAAACCCATTTTCCCAAGATGGTAGTGGATAGAGCAAACCAGAGGAGAGAACTTCAGAAGAAAATATCCAAGGAGATCAAAATGTGACCTCAGGTGGAGGACAATTGGTCAATCACCACCCTGCAAAGATTTAGAAGGGTGCAGTGAAGTCTAGCAATATAGGAAGTTGCCGAGAAGCAGGAACATGGGGTGAGTCTGAAGGGCAGATATCCAGATTGCTTAGGACTGCCATGAGTTTACAGACCTCCCTGCTGTGGTATCTCTTGGAGAAAGCGAAGTCTGATGATTTGCAATGTGAATGATTTACACCAGTACTAAAATAAAGTGGCACAGTGATGAAAAGATAAAAAGGAAAAGCTAAGCCAGAACTGAGGAGGAGCTAGGGTGGGGTTACAGGGTGGTGAAATGCTGAAAGACTGCACTATGGTGCCAACTATTGGCATCCTATTTGTTTTGTGTCTTTCAGGGAAGCATTTTGTCTCTTTGTCATGTTTGGAGAGTACTTTAACACACTGAACAGACAAAAATGCTATTTTAACCCTAATGTTTTTGCTACCCAGAATGTAAAATGGCAAATTGTGGTGTGCCACTAGCTAACTTACATTAACCTTATTGGGTCCCTACAGTAAATTATACAGTAAAAATCCGTAAAAATAACATAAACAATGTTATGCTTCATTCTTTTATCATATTTCCTTTCTTAGCAATCCACAAATAGGAGTGTTAGCCTTTTCTGAATCCTTTCTGATTTGAGAGGGTGTTATTAGTTGAAGCAGCATCAAAAATGACAGTAGGGAAATGTCCTCTGATAATTTTTCCAGCCCAGTTTTTAAACACTGAAAAATCACTCTTGCTTCATGCATATTGGCAAGTTGTCCAGAGACAGTAATGCAGTTGAAAGTGAACAAGGTGCAGTAGTCATACGGGCAATCGTTCATCACGGTCTGAAGAAATATCAAAGGCTGAAGAACTAATGGGTCGATGAACTTCTGCTTTTCACACTGACAGATGACTGTAATCTATGAAACAGTGCACGGGTACCTGACAGATGGAAAATGACTGACCTTTGAGATGGCTCAAACCTATAAAGACATTAAGCTATGCATTCCTACCGGTTTTTAAGACTGGGGGAAAAAAAAGTTTATATTTCCTTGATTCGGCCTCTGTCTTGGCTCCCGCATATACCTCCTAGGAGAGCTAACTAGTGTCTCTCACTTTTTCCTCTCTTTTTCTGATTGTTTAACCTTGTAAGGTAAGTCTTAGATAACTATTCCACTATATATATAGAGATAGGTGACAATTCCCCTTAGAATAATTTCACAATGGAAAATGCAATTTTTACTAAATCCCCCAAAAAAGAGAAACTTTGATTTTAGTCTAATTGTTGATTCCTTCAGGAAAAATGAGAATGAAATGTAGATTTCAAAAAAAGAAGCACATACATAAAGGAAGAAGAATTTATGAATGGCTTGCAGTAGGTATTAAGGGAAAAATAGAAAACATTGTGCATTATCACAACACTCTGCAATTCAGCCTCATAATAATATATATCATTGTCTTTCTGATGTCTGTGGTCCAAGCAACTGATAGCATCTTTACCCTTTCAATTTATGTATTGTTTTTAAGATGAAACACTTCTTTATTCACAAAAGCTATCTTTTCATTCTTACTTAAAACTCATGCTCCCAAACAGTCCATTTTGAGGCTTCCTTTGTATCTCAATGGATCTGTAGAGCATTTGGTGAATAAGAAAGAGCTGTTCTGGATTGAATTTTTTCAGTAATTTTGTATGTAAGAAAGGTTTTTATTTAATATGATGCAAAACAATATATATATTATATGCTCTAAAAATATGTAACATGACGATATATTGTGGTCAATTATTTGTAAACACACCTTTTTATCTTGTCTGAATTGCGTATGTCTATATAAGTTCATTTGATTTGAAACACAATCCCCATTATACTAACCTTACTTTGCCTATGGTTTGAATGTTTGCCTGTTTTTTCCTCTGCTTTATGCTATCATGACTCCAGTCTCTATCTTCTCTATCTGAACAGCTTTTTGCCTCACAATATTTTTTTCCTGTATTTGTCACCATGCTATTAACAGAGAGTTCAAAGTTTGCAGTTACAAGGGGAGGGATGTCTTTTACAGAACATTTCCTCTATACCTGTTCTAATTTGGATCATCAAAGAACTAAGGAACATTGTTTGGTCCTGGTCCGACTGTTGGTCTGGTCAGATTCTCACAAACATCTTCCAAAAATAAGACTGGGAACAAAAAATCATAACCATGATGGATACCAAAATTCAATATAAATACTGCTTTTGTGCTAGATTACACAGCCTGACCCTGGCTTACCTTTCCATATTCCAAAAGCAGTAAATAGCTTTTCTTTCTCATTTTCCTGTGGAGAAACAACTTTATTGTTTTTCTTTCACATCCTGTTCTCACACTGTGCAGTTTTTCTTGTCTTGAATATATCTTTGGAGTCTGCTGCTTCTATTTCAGATCTGCAAGCCCAAAAGCTTTCCTGCTTGTCAGCATGACATATCTTGGTCTAATGAAAACTCTTGCCTCTGCCTACAAAGACAGCCTGGTCTGGAGCACCGAACCTGAGGGGGCAGAGGAGGTGAGAAGGGATGTGCCGTGCTGCCTGCACTAGCATTTTTTCATTCTGATGTAAAGGATGATAGAAACAGTGCCATGATATGGTTATGCATCGGTGGTACTGGTAAATCTGGTAGTGTTACTTCGTACCTCCCTAATGTGAAAATGCAGTACCAAGAGCAGTAGCAGTAGCAGTGGCACTGCCACATACAGACAGACCTACAGGTACAAGTGCAGTAAGAACTATTACCTACTACAGCATATGTTTGGAAAAAGCAAACTATATCAGGTAAAGATGTTAATGCTCCCTGAAAACTTTAAAGATGTTAATTCACTTTGCAAATGCAGTTTCTTTACTTTGAATTCGTAATTTGTAATTGTCTTTCTATAATACCTCTTACTTAACCCTTTGTGGCAAGCTCCACTGCTTGGAGCTTGGATCAGTCCTATATAAAGTTACATATCTTTTGTCTAGTCAAACATATTTTTAAGACCATGAGCAGGGATATAAATCTAAAATATGAGTGTGTGCAAAATTTTTACTGACTTCTCCATTTCCTATTTTTTGGAATAATATCTCAGAACATCTGATTTTTGAATAGTTCCCCTTTTCCAAGAATGTTATTTCATTTTCCTTCATCAGTGCTTATAAATATCTAAAGGGTGAGTGTCAACAGGATAGGGTCAGACTCTTCTCAGTGGTGTCCAGTGACAGGACAAGGGGCAACAGGCACAAGCTGGAACATAGGAAATTCCATTTCAACATAAGAAAAAACTTCTTTACTTTGGGGGTGGCAGAGCCCTGGAACAGGCTGCACAGAGAGGATGTGGAGTCTCCTTCTCTGGAGATATTCAAAACCCACATGGATGAACTTCCTGTCCAGCCTGCTCTGGGTGACCCTGCTTTGGCAGAGGGGTTGGACTGGATGATCTTCAAAGATCCATTCCAACTCCTGCCATTTTGTTGTTCTCCAAAAATAATTAAATTCAAGCCCCATATTGTAGGTGGGGTTTGTAATCCACAGTCTATATATTTAGCTAAACCAGAAAGGGGGACAAAATTTGTCTGACACGTTTACTTCCTATTAAACATTTCCAAACCTCTGCTTCAATACACTTCTTATTTTTGAGAGTGGAGTATGACTTAGGTCTGCTTAGGTATAGCATAGTCCTTTTTGAACAGAAGTGTCATTAGGGACCATTTCTCTATTGTCACTAATAAATTACAATAATTCACAGTTATAAATTACAACCATAAATCTTGCAAGAGGAACAGATTAAATATCTTTAGATGGAAGTGAAAGTTTTAAGTTAATGTGTCATTTTAAAATGAACTCCCATTCACATTGATTTTGTGTCTCACTGCCATTGAAATGAGATCTGCCAAGAAAGGCTTTTTTGGACCAGCTGTCTCATTGCATATAAAATACATATTCCATTAAAAAGCAGAATTTTCTTCCCCATTTTCTATAAAAGAGATTATTTTGGCCAAGCAGTAACATTTTTCTCTGCTAATGCCAGATCAGGAACCAGCTCAGAGATTAGTTGTTGAACTAGCACGAGGTCCTTGTGCAAATAACAGTGCCTCTCCGATGCTGTGGATATTTTCTTTGGTTCTGTGTATTTCAAAAGGTCTCACACCAAGAGGCAGACCCTGCCAGCAAAAGCCAAAAGATTAATCAGCCAAGAGAAATGTAGGCCACACTGGTGGCCTGCAGACTGCTGCCAGTTCGGTCTAGCGCTACAGGAACGCCAGATGTCAGTTTGGGGGTCAGTACAGGCTGCTGATGCTGCGGATCTGTCATAAGTAAGCATTTCAGAAAAGAAAACACTGAAATTCACACAAGAACTCTCAGAGTTATCTGAAACTATATTTACAGTGTTCAGATTCCTGTTGTCGAGAGGTAAAAGTGTCCTACTGTCCACAGGCTTAAAGCATACAAATATTATATATAATTAAATTCCAGTTATTAATCATGTGGATCTGAAGTAGAGTTTCCAAGATGGAATTGCTGTGTAACCATACTTACAGCTCAGATAAAAACACAACTTTTTAAATTTGCCATCCAAACATCATCACCTAGACTGTTGAATGTGCTTTGGCTGAGTTCAGATTGACTAAAGTGGAACTTGAATGTTTTTAGAAGCTCTAGTCAATTTTTAGCAGATTGTGGTCAGATCTTTTTCTGAACCAGTAAGTTTTCTGCCCAAAGATATATTAGTGCATCTGTTCAGTATGTATTTTCCATGTTGCATTACCACTCACAGTACTTTATTAGTGAGATACCTTATTCTGGCAAAGAAAGGTTGGTGAGAAGAACTCACTATAGCTAGGATAATTGGGATTTTTCTTTTTTTCTTTAATTTTTACAGTATATATCTATACAGGATAGTTTATAGCTGGCTACAAAAATTTATAGGGTATTAAACCCGCTTTAAAGTTTCACTGCTCTGTTACTAGTAGTATTAATAACTGAGAGTATTAATAAGGCACTGTAGTAAGACACTCAAGAGACAGGAAGCCAAGGAAAATTATTCATTTAGTGGTTGCAGTAATTTCGTTACTTAGATCTTCTTTGCTTTACTTAGATTTTTTCCAAAAAGTACTTTCTTTCTCGTTAAATTAATTCTTTATATAGATATGGGATAGTGAGAACAGAAAAAAAATATAATACCCATTAAAAATTCATATTCGGTGTTAATGAAAATGTATTTTATTTTACATAAAGAATAAAATACATTACTTTTTGTACCATCATTATCTTACAAATAAGTGGGTTGAAAAAAAAATCCCTTGAATAAAGATAAAATGAGGAGTCTCTTATCTCCTGTTTTATAGTGAAATGTGCTTAGTCTAGTAATGTATAAAGCTCATTTTTTGTTATGGAAGAACAGCTTACATTTGATTACCTTTTACAAATAAGAGTGTAGAGGTCATAGTGAAAAACACAGCACCAATACATTAGCACATCTTATCTTTTTTCATTTGGGCTGAGTGTTAACACCCAGAACACAGTGTTTTCATTGTTAGTGGTTTATAGTACGTTATTTTTCATTCTTAAAAATCTGGATAATTTACAAACTCTTAGCAACTGCAAATGAAAATAAAAAGACTCAGGTAATATTTTCTGTACATCCAATCAATATCGCTGCTTGTCAGTGTAGCATTAGTATTATTTTATTGATAAGCATAGGTAAGGCCAATGGTCTCAGAAATTTAGAGGATTCTTCAAGAGAAAAGAAGTGAGGTATTTAAATCTAGAAATTAAAATAGCATCCGTTGATTTTAGACATTTTTAATGTGGCTTTCCTGGTTTAGCGTAAAACGGAAAAAAATATTTGGTATAAAAAATATTTCATAGAAACAATAATAAATCTCAGTAAATAAATAAAATGGATTAGCTGCCTCTAATAGCAGAAGGTGGCAGTTGATGGTCATGACGAAAACCTTCTTAGTCTGTTGTTCTTACTTTATTGGAAATGTTCGTCATATTTTATTAGCTTTTTTTTTTCCTGAATTAAACATACTGAAGTTTTGGAATATGAAATGAAGCATTTTTCACAATTTAGCAATTATTAAGCTTGTGAAATATTATGTTTAAAAATGTCACAATAGAACATTTACTCTTTTTTTAAATATTTTGACAAAGAAGGTTGGCTAAACTAGTTTAAAATAATAAGCAAATAAATTATTTCCATGAAGCAAAACTGCCTTTATTTACAACTGAACAGCACACTTTAATCAATGTAGATTTTTACAATGCAATCACTTTCTAAGTGTCTATCTTTACTGTGAAACCAGAATTAGGTTCAGATTAGCTGAACCAAATTCTCAGTGATGAAACAATGTTCTGGTTTTAAAGCTTTATTAGAGAATCAAGTTAAATCTTCTAGAGATAAGCTCAAGTAGTAATGCAACACAAGAAACAAGTCTCTGTCTAAATTAGTTGCTTCATTTGTGTTTGAACCGTAGTTAAGCATCTTCTATTCACACTGCATTAAACACAATCACTAATAGTGCAAAAATCGTAATGCAGACTTACAGCTGTGCTGGGCTTGCAAACATGTTGCTGATAGGGCAACAGATCTCCAACGAAAGCACGAGTAGGACTTTAGGGAGAAAAGTATAGAGAAAAAAATATAATTCCCCAGTTGCTGAGGGCACTCTGTAGCATGCTTGTGCTGAGCTTGCAGGGGCATTGCTGAACATGTTGGTCGTGTCCCATGCAGAAGAAGCCCACATGGATAACTGAGCTTGATGTAGTCTTGTAACCTTGATAAGAAGGTTGGGAGATGGTATGGCCTCTCAGCCAGATAAGAGCTTGATAAAACTGTATGCCTGTGACCAAACTCATGTCTTGAAAAGCCACTGGTTTGAGGATCCTATCACTGTGCTCTCACAGAATCACAGAATGATACTCTCCGTTGGTACTCTCTCAGGGTATAATTTTTTAAGGACCATCAGGGTACAATTTTACAGTCCTTGCAGGGAGCTTGGGTTCACCTTGGATGAAGATTGCTGTCTGAACACACTGTCAGGCTGGCAGTCTCACATGTGGCCAGATATTGCCATAGCAGACAAAGAGCATGTGTCAAATTAGTGCAGATAGAAATTTTATTTCAAACTAACGGTTCTTTTATGAAAGAAAATATGGGTTATTATTTTTTCTTGTGAGCTTCAGTTGGAGGATGGACAAGTAGGTACACATTTTTCACAGTGAAATGTAAATTTGCATACATTTGTGCATAAATTAGCACATAATTTGTCAACATCTGTAAAGGCTTTACTAATTTGGATTTAAATGAGTTAAGACATTTTAAGACTAGCTGTATCCCAGATCCACCTGGAGTTTCTTTGGGACATCTTCACTAACTTAATCAAATTCTTTCTTGCAAAATCTGACACAATTCATCATCCACAGCAATTTCCTGCAGATGTTAACTCAAATGATTTAATGGGAATCTCTTTTAAAAATTCAACAATAAGGGGCAGTGCATTCATTATTAGCATGCATTTAAAGACTGTCATGAGCTCACAAAGACATGCAGAAAGAATGCTGAAAATTCAGGTAGATATTACTGTCTATTTAAATTCCTTTAAGTGTTGTCCTTTTTCCCATCGCAGAACTCCAAACGCCAGCTGCACCAGAAGTTCAAGCTAGGGAAAACTGTCAGCAGTTTGGATTGGATGAGTCTAACAAAATTCCTGCGATATCGGTCAACAAAGCCACAGCAGAGCAGCACCTAAGGGGCAATTCTTCAGGTGAGGGGGACAACACATTGATAATACAACTCTCCTCCTACCTGTGTTATGAAACAGGCAACGTGGCAGGTAATCAATGCAAAAGTGACCTACTCTTTTGTTGCTGCTTCCTAAGAGCTGTTGTTTTCCTCTGCAGTGGCAAGCCAAGTGCATACACAGCCCTTGGATATTATGTACTGATGTTTCCTAGTTCTGCATGGTTGGGATGGCTTTGACCTTTATGGGGTTTTTTTGTGGGCCAACAAGTGCAGTTACATTATGCACTGTCCCTAGGAGCTGTTGCCACTTTGCTCTCTGTCAGACCTGCCAAAATCTTTCTTTAGCATATAGTAAAGCCCACGGGCATTTAGTAACTGGCATTGTGGAGTCCAGTGTGATAGAAGGATACTTCAAAACACCTTTGCTTCTGTTCAGTGCCACATACAATAAAAATAGGAGATATTTTTAATGATGATGAGACATTTCAATCTGTACGAAATAGCACCTATCGTTAATGTTTTTCTCTAAGGTAAACCAAAAAATAAACATAATAGTCAGAGTATTCTGATGTCAGAGTATACATATACTCTATTTTACATATAGTTTTAGCCTAGGTAAGTTTGTAATGTTGTTCTTGGACCAGAAAGCACAACTGTCCTATCCCAGTAAGCACAAAAACCGATGAGGTACGATGAAAAAAGGGAAAGTAGAAAGCAGCTTAATTTCTAACCAGTTATTTCTGTCTAAATTGCATTCTGTGTCCATATACAATTTCTAAAACATATTTTTTTTTAAGTGAGGTATTTTATAAATATTTTGGTTTTATTCAAAACTACTAATGTTGAATATTATTTTTCCTGTGTCTGTAATTTGTATTTATCTAAGACAGATTTTGTGCCTATATTCTTTTAAAAGCTTGGGTGAAATATATAGATGTATTTCAATTCTAAACCTAGTTCTAATCCATAGGTCAGTCAATTTTATTTTATCCTTTTATCCAGTAACTCTCTCATACCAAGCAGCAAATATCCATCATTCCTTGTGCTAAAAAAAAACAACAGATGTTTTAGATCCCTGTGGCAAGAGTTTAAGCTTCCAAATGAGAACTAAAAATAAAGGCAAAACTAAACAAAACAAAACACTTTAGAGGATTTAAATTATACATACAATACAAAGGCAAAGCTCCTGGTCATGCAGGGTAAACAAAGTCCCTTTACATTCTGTTGCCTGTAGATGCAGACAGGTTACAGAGCCTTTTCCAACCGTGTCAGTTTTCAGAAATGGAATCACAGTGTGGAACTAAATTGAACCTCCTTATTTGATATTACTGTGCTGAAGGCAATTTATCTGAAAGGTCAAAATCTCTCAGTGCATAAGAAGTGCTTGTATCTTCTAAAGATAAATATATTGTGTGTTAATCCCCGAATTTTTATCACTCTTCACAGATGAGTGGAACTCTGCAAAACACTGCAATTTAGTTCCCGTGAGGAAAAGTTACAAAAACAACAGCTCTTGCTAAGATTTGTATTTGTGCATCCACTCATGCACATCTCAGCCTATCTTGGGGCTGTAGGTGGGTAACCAAGGCTAATAGAACCACAACAAGCATTTGTAAAAAAATGTCAGGATGAAGGATTTGTATTTGGTAGTCTACCAGAAATTTATTTCTGGTTATGTAGCCTCAATAGAAATAGAAAATGGTCTATAAAACAACAAAGAGAACTGCTTATACTTGAAAGTACAATAAGCTAGGGTCCTTGCCATTTGTATGTGTAACTTCTGTGTTAGTAAAGTATGTGTCTCACAAATGCTAAATTTCAGGGAAAGAATTTGTACAGTTTACATTAGTCTTACACTTTCTCATCATGTCCCTCAGCAACATGTGAGGGGTTTTGCCCATGTTGTTTAGAAGCAGATGTGGGAAAGAATAGCGGTTCTCTCTACTCATGATTTAGAAGGTGAAATTCATAAATGGATTTTTAGGATTCTAAAAATAATTTTTAGGATTCTCAATTCCATGTTTAAGAGGCAAGGATATCTCAAAAGTGCTACTCAAGGGACACTTATTTCGACTCAAACAGTCCATATAAGAAACTATCCATGGTGTGCTAATGAGAGGCTTTTAACCTAGGTTTCAGATAGAGGAGGAGGACAGGGCAAAGATAGCCTGACAAGCCCTTGGGTTGTGTCAGAGACAATACTTTACAGCTGACACATTTCACAGAGAGGCAGGGAAGCTGAGCTTGGACGGATCTGGACTGTCAGAGAGCACTATAAACCAGCTACTTGAGAGAAGTTCATGGATTAGAAGATACGTGAATTACCAAAAGCACAAGTACTGCAGTAAGCAGTTATCTAGTCCCCTATGGTTACAGTTCTAGAGCAAGTTAGAAAAGCAATTCACATTCACAGAAACACTGTTATATGATGGATCTAATTTCTATATGGACAGTGGTGTCCCACACAAAGGAACTGACTCACACGATTTGTTCTTCTCTTTCTGACATGTGAAGCTCATGTTAGATGTTACATCCTTGGGACCGGGGTCTCTTTTTGTATGTTATTATCCTTTTCAGTTCTTTTCCAAAGAGTAGTGCTTCTACTAATACAGAGTACTAGGTGGCAGCAAAATGCTTTTAAATACCTGCTGGACTGTCATCACAGCCTGTATCTATTTATCACACTCTGGCTGTGCTCCTACTGTCAAAAAAAGTATATTATTCTTGTTGCTGCATTCTTCCCTCCCTGTTTGCTGGCCCCTCTCTCCTCCTACATCACCCTTAGAGCTGTCAGAGAATCATAGCCTGAGTTTGAATCATCAGGATCACACTGCTGGAAAAATGATGCATTGTATGAGAGACTGCTGAAGTGATTTTTCTATGCTACCATATTAGTCCAGCCTTAGCTGCCAGTTTCAGACACTACATTTCATGAAAAGGTGTGAGACAGCAGGGAAAAAAGTCTAGAAAGCAGCATGTCTGGTCAAAATACAGGATCTCAGAGGAAAGGTTAAAGGCATTAGGGGGCTTAGCGTGAATTGCAAAAGACAAGAACATAAGAAGTAACTAGAAAAAGGAAAGGAGCACACTTTCTCCATATCCTCTCTGGATACAACAAGAAGCAATGGGACTACAGCGCAGCTGAGTGGAAAACAGGCAAAGCTTTTCAGGCCCAGGGATAGTTTAGCACTGGAATATATTGTCTGGTGAGATCATAGAGTGATGTCATGCAAGATTAGACAAATATCTACTGTCATGTTTCAGAAATATATACTTTGAGATCTCACTTGGAAGAATGTGGTATCTACATAATGCATTGAATACTATATCCATTTTGATGAGGTCAATCCACGAGTTGTGGCTGGAGACAGCTTAACCCTTCAGAGTTGTCTGCTTCTAGCAAACGGGGAGGGCTAAGGCAATGTAATTCTGTGTTAAACTGTCAGTACACTAAAATCACAATGGAGAACAAGCAATCAATATTAAACCCCCTGGCTGCAGATTTCACAACCAATTAATGCATGAGAAGAGGGAGGGCACCACATGATTGTATGGTTCGTGTCCATCTGTTACTTCCGTGTAAACAAGTGTCTACAGAGAGTTTTTCTTGGATTTGTGGTTTTGGAGGCAGCAGAGACTAAGAAAAATATGTTGTCAGCTTTATTCCTCATGAGGTCTTTCAATCTGACAGTAGCAATAAGAGGTAAATGACAAGCCCCACAGGTTACTGAGCTGAACCGCAAAGGCTTTGAAAGATGCAAAACCCTTTGGACCATCCAATGCACTCTGGTAACATCTCTTCTGCTCTTCAGTCTTATTTCATATCCTGCCATCTGCACCATAGCAGCTGGTCCAGAGGCTGGGAAACAGCACAGCAAGTGCTGGAAAACCTGGAATCTCTTCTTGGTTTATTGCTGATTTGCTTTGAAAATAAAAATCTGTTACATGGTGCTCCAACAAGCAGTGAGAATGCATGTGTAAGGATGTTTGAAATGAGAATGCACATGGAAGGAGGTTTGAAACCCTTGCATGAAGGGAGCTGCAGAAATGACAGGAGAGCGAGCAGGATGATGTATTATTGCTCGCTGCGGGAAGGAATCAGGAGCTGCTCATCTGTGTTGTCTGAGGCACTTCATTACAAGCAAGGGTCATTCTTTAGGGCCAGCAGCCAGGGATCCTAGTGTGGAAATGTTATTGTATGCCCACACACCAGTGAAGTTTCAAATTATAGTGCTGCTCAGAGGAGGCTACAAACAAAGGCCCTGAATGTGCAGCAGGTTTAATATACACAGCATCAGTGACCTCTTGCTTTCTGTGAAGTCAGGGTAATCTTTCTTTTCATCTCCCCTATCGTCATATTTTTTTCAACACAGGAAAAATAATGGTCCTTCAATAGCTGTCAAAATGAAGGCAGTTCAAAACCACCTGGGATTAGGTAGTCATGGCTTATTGTCTTTTCTAAGACACTTTGGTCTCAAAAAACTTTACTGACCTGGGAAAATTTAATTCAAGTCTCAAATTGTTTCTGACTAATTCATTCAGTCTATACCCACATTTCACGTGTTTCATTAGATAACCGTATAAGTCAAAAGTACAGGAATTCAATTATACCTTAATATTTTTATTGACGTTGCTGAAGAGTGCTTCTGAAATTCCTATACAGGTAAACACTAGAAACTCTGTAATTATATGAAGAAAAACATGCAACTCTTCCTCCTACAGAGCTATATGTGGCATGATAAAAGGTCCCATTTTCCACCAGGCATAATTTGTGCCTTAAAAATTAGTTCATTCAGAAGTTCGGTCCATTCAGTGCACATTTTGGTGTCATGTGGTGAAGATCACCAGAGGAAGCATCCCAGGATGAAATTATTTCATTCCTTGAACTGTCGTTGTCCTTTGTCACCAGCTTTTGAAACTCAGACCCTATTCTTGTCTCCAGCTGAGTTGTTAGAGGCTACAGAAACACAGCAAGGATTGCCTCCTCCTTAGCTGTGATGGAGTCCTTGGCTGCATAGCTCCAAGGGCACGTCAAATATTTATAGCATGGCTACAGCAGGCAATATTTTCTGTTGGATTAAGCTCTTACCCTTGGTATATGTCTTTTGGTCTTCTATGCTAGGTTAAAACATCAAGTCAAATCAAGACTTTTATTGATAGCTGTTTCTAAATTCATGATGCCCACATGCTAGAGTTGATCATTTTACAGCTCACTTAGATTATTGAAAAAAGTCAAGATTTTTTAGGCCCAAGTTCTTAGGAGATGTTATATTCAAGCCAAAGACTGTGAGACATGCTCTTTTCTTGATTTATAATACTCCTATTTTCCTGTTTTTCATGCTGGTAGTTATAACAAAGACAATCACATGCAGGACAAAAAGTTACCAAAAAAAAAGTAAAGAGTAAAAAAACTTATTCTCCACCTAGTGTATATCAACTTGTGCCTCGGTTTTCCTATGTGTAAAATAAGATGGTTATGTACCAACCAGAGTTGGTAAGAAGCTGGAAATGCAAATCTCCTTTCATCGTTTAGCATGTGAAGATACAATATTACTTTGTCTGCCAGGACTCTGAGCTTCTTTTCTAGCCTCGAGATAATACAGTCACAGAAAAAAAAAAAGGCGTTTATGCCTGAGCATGAAATCAGTATGAATTTTCTAGAACTCTGAGTCATACAATTCCCCATTCTGCCATGGGGCTACATCTTGCAAGGGTACCATGTCCTCATCAACTGGTAATAGCTGGATACAAGTGTTTAGGGAGGAGAAGAGGCAAGGACTCCCAGTAGAGACAGAATTAAAACAGCCCATCAACTGCATGCTATGAAGTTTTGCAGACTGCAACATCTTCAGCTGTCAAAATAAGAAATCCTGTTTTGCATTAATATTCATAGAAAAACTTTTTAAAATCTAACTTTAATTTTACAGTGTGAAATGATCTGTCATTTTGTATTTCATTTATTTTCAGCCACAAACATTAATTGTTTACTTTCAGCTTCTGGTCATTTTATCTCTCCAGTTTCAACCGGTAATATCTAAGTGCATTACTTCTAGAATTTTCTATATCTTTGCAGTTTATATGACATATCACATACAATTTAATATCTTTGTATGGAGATTAAAGGAAATAATTTCTTTAGGGAGCTTCTTCAAAAGAGTAAGAAAAGGATAGCTAAAGACTGATCTCAAAGTAAGACAACATAAATCAATATTCCATATTTAAATTCAGTAGTGGATCCATCATGATTACTTCATTTGCTATTTTATCTCAGTGAAAGGTTTTGTATTTACTTGAAAGGGTATAAATTAGGATTAAAATAATGTTTCATTTTCTCTGACCGGGTTGCTTTTGAGCCATTATATCATTAATCCAAGAGTAATTTTTTCCCCTTTAGAAATTAACTATTATAAACTAATATTTCAAAACATAACTAAAGACAGATATTTATTATAAATGAGACAATTCTTGCCTACTTTACAAGAAAACAGTTGCAGCACAGATCTTTATCTCCATTTTATAATGAACTTTTATCAAAATCTGCATTAGTTAGTTTTCATATGACACTAAATTGCAGTTCATTAGTTATTAAAAGGAACTTCAAAATTATGCTTAGCTGAACAAGAGGATGAAAGATGTATTTAATTTAAGGGACTCTGTCACACATTTATCTCACAAGAACTAGACATTATCCTTTCAAAATCTCTCCATGAAATAACCTGCTTTGAACCAAAGAAGGTTAAAAGAAATAAATGCATGCTGGCTTTATACGCATACCCAAGACTCAGCCACTTAACCAAACATAACCACTCCTTTTAATTTGTTTCCAAATTTGGATTAGTCCAGCCAAACTAATTACCCTGCTGGAATTATATTCTGTCAGCTGCATTTCAGAGAGAGAAAAACATTTTTGTGGAATAACATTTTTCTACAGCATTATCAGGACAGCTACCATGAAAGGTGATTCCTGAAGTGCAATTATATTCACATGGGGGGAACTCAGGGTGGTAGGTGTGAGATAGCATATAGAGATGTTTATCTGAAGTGAAGGCTGTGTTACATCTAATGGAATTTTCTTTTAACCCAGGTTATATACCCAGAAATACACTCCAAGTCAAGATTGCTTTTTCAAGAAAGAGCACTTACACTCAGGAACACTGTTCCTGAGTTGCAAAGAAAAAAAATTACTGGAATGGGTTCATATCTTTTCAGACTTATATTCAGTAAAAAGCTATCTTCTCCACTCTTGCAAAAGCAGCCATTTTTAGGCTCAACGTTACTTCTGACAACTTAAAACCACTCACTGTGGAAGACAAGCACTTACCACTGCAAAGTCCAGTTGCATCTGCCATTTTGGCTGGGGGGGCAGGCTGGAGGGTTGGTATTTGGTTTGTCCTCACACTGTCACCTAAAATATCAGGGTGGTATTTTCTGTTTTGAAAAGAGAAGAGACTAGGCAAAATGACATTGTGCATTCAAATCCGTAGCCACCAGAATTTATGCTAATTTGAAAGTCTATCTTGTCTAAAATGATTGCCCCCTGACCCACGTGTACATATACGTTCATTCCAAACTGAATTTTTCCCTTTAAACAGGCTGATTGATTGAGGTTCCAGTAGAAAGGGAAATTTATGAGTCATTCCATAAAATTATAACACAAACTAAAAAAAAAAATACATTCGGAAATGTTAGCTAAAATAGTATTGACTGGTAGGAAGCTGAAAAACTTTTGAAAAGCTGAAAAACTTTTGAAAAGCTGAAAAACCACCTGAGAAATTCACAGGCTAAACCTGTGAGACTATCTACATAGTTTTCAGAGGAAATTAGAGGGAAAAAAGGTAGAAAGAAATAGACATCTTTTTTTCCACAATATTGGCATCTGAAAGAGTTTTTGAAAATATTGGATAGAGAAGACACACTTGGTATATCTAATGCTCTCCACCTTTCTCTACAAATTTTTCCTCCTGCAATGAAGTAACACAATATCATATCACAAAACACACTCTAGGAACAAAAAACATAACTCATGAAAGAAGTAATTTCAAAAATTAACTACACCTCAAAGGTAGACATGCTTCTTGTTAATGAATACGGTGGAGAGGAAAAATAAAAGGAGATGTTGACAAGTATTTTTATCACTAACCTGTAATTCAAGAGCTTGGCAAAATACATATGTTGGTTTACAACTAGCACAGTATAGAAATAAGAATGCATTTAGTTATTAGTTGCCATTTTCTTAAGTGACTGGATTTATGAACGTCACAGCTAATTGTCATGCCATCATTTAGTAATCTTCATTATTTTTCTGAGCAAACTAAAAGTTTATGAAGCTATTTTGGTTTTGTCATCAAACAGCTCATTTTTTTCCTCAATTAATCATCACTCCCATTCCTAAACAAGCAGCAGAAAGTACATGATGAAAGCACACTACACAGTACTTTACCACTAGAAGCTCAATTTAAACCAGCTCCTAGCTGGCAATAGCATGCGAGAGGGGGCTCCTGTGGCAAACAACTGGATTAATTCAACTGTAAGTGACATATTGTAACTACATCCCAGGACATACTCAGTGAAGGTATAGCTTTATCTTTAAAAAAATAACTTGAATAATAGCAGTTGTATGTATTAGGGTGAATAGATGAAGAAATTTTTTTAGATCATGGGTTTTTTAAGACTACTACCAGAAAGACATGTTCTCACTGCACATAGAGATTAATTTAGAGGGCTTCTGTTTCTAAGACCTTCCAACAACTTTAGAACACAGGTGACATGTTGGGGATTTCAGTATACCCCTAAACAGACCCTAACTCAGGTGTGCAAAGAAGGGAAAATTTTATTGTCACAGGGGTGACAGAAACAGGCTCCTGAGAAAAGTTAGAGAAGCTAAGGTGATTTCAGATCCTATTACTTCAGTCACATATGAGGAGTTAACCTCTTATCTAAACTGAAGTAGGTATAGCCATGCTTTAACCAGCCAGTTCCACACTCCACCTTCAGGTCTAAGTGATGGCATAGTAAATACTAAACTTCACGCATACCGTAAGTGACTTAATTCCAACTTTCTTCCTAAGAAATTGATTGTGTGATTAGGAAAAAAAAAATAAATATATAGTTAAAGGCCAGTATCTGCATCAACTTCTCCCCATTTCCTCTACGAAAGAGGTTGTGCAACATACACTACTGACCAGCACAGATTCACCTTTCACTGTTGTTCTGTGACATGCCCTGGAAGACTATCACAGCACTGTCCCAGTACTGCTGGCAGAAAGGAAAATACCCTCCCTCTGTTTCCACCAGCCTTGCCTGCCACTCCACACCCCAAACTGCTACTACAACCACCTGTGTGGCCATCTGTGCTCCTACACTGTTTTCAGTACTCATATCACGTTCCTCCAAAAGAGAAGAGAAACTGTGAGAGAGCAGCAACCTGTATATCTTTAGGAAGGCAGTGGGAGAAATCATTAGGCTACCCTTTCTTTATGTTTGTGTGTGATCACCCTTACATTAAATCATCCTTTCCTCTATATTTCAATAAATGCTGGTTGGATGATTCCATTAGCTATTCAGTGATTCTAGTAACAAAGGGATTTTGAGAAAAGGAATGAAGAGAACTAATAAAAATTAGCAGCTTCAACTGATAGTTAGAAAAGAGGGATTGGGCAGCAACTAAAGAGATGCCCTCAGTAGCTATAGGCAGAAGCATCCAGAACCTCAGAGCATAAGATTGCTGTTTTGGCCAGCAAATTGCAGTGAAAGGAAACAGCGTTTTAAGATAAAGCAATATAAGAGATGGATGCGGCTTGCAGCAAACAGATGTCTTTTTCACACCCACTTAGATGACTTACCAGTGCAGTCATGCTTGTGCCAACTTCAGAAACAGCCATACAGACAAGAGCATCTTAGGCAATAAATTACAGCAAATTTACAGAGTTGGGACAAGTTCCCTCTGGCTTCTGGGATTCTTGGGGAAGGTCACCCACCATTAGCTATTGAGTACAGTCTAGAATGTGCTGGAGAGGTAGATCATATGTGAATTTTGTCTCACTTCCTAGAGTCTTAGGTAAGGAATGCCTTGCTTTTACCTATTTGCTTCAATTTATGCCTAATTTGTATTGGGAAGTGCAAAATGCAGATAAACTGCAAAATAGGCAACATGGACAACAAATGTTCATAAAAGAGAAACAACAAAGGGACATGCAAACTACCTCTAATCACACCTAGATAACACAGAAAAATCTCTGTTTTCCCCTACACGTGATTTTTTCCATTCTTTTAAATTTGCATTCATCCAATGATTAAATAGAAAATTTTCATAACAAAACTCCATTTTATTTTAACTCTATAATATGCATTGAATTTTCATGTAACTGAGTGATAAGTCAGTGTAATGAGAAGATCAGACTTAATGCTTTTTTATCAGAAAGATATGCTAGTACTTCTCTGAATTTGTCATTTTTTGTGTTATGATCTCAAGCAGTTAAAAAACAGGTGTTTTTTTACAAGCCAGTGGTTTCCCATCAAATCAAATATTGACAGATAACAGGTGAAGTCACATTTGTAGATTGTAAATCCAGATTATAAAGTTCAGGTGAGTAAATTCTAGATAACTGGATACGCAATTAACCAGAGCAACCTAAGCAGATTAGCTCAGTTCAAAACTAACAGAAGACATATAGGAATAAAGGGAAATTATAAAAACTCATGGGAAGATGCATGAAGGCACTGCTCCAAGAACTGCTGGCTGAGAGGGAGGTGGTGATGCCTTTGTAAGGACTGAGTGAAGGCCCATTTTCTCAGAATTAGATGCAGGAAAGACATTCTGCTAAATATCTCTGCATTCTACAGAGTGATGGATTTTGAAGTCGGTGCTAAGGTTGGTTCACTCCTCCATCCTAACTTTAGAGGACTTCATAATTTATTTCTAATTTGTTTGGCTCACTAACTTTTGGAATTTTAGTATAACTGTCTTCAGAAGTTTTTATTTGACTTCTGTGATTGATTTTCTTGCAAATGACTCCTCTCTTGCTCTAGTTTTTAAAATTCCTTTGCTTATTCTTAACATAATCGTTGAGGCATTACAGCTGGCACCGTTTTTTACAGTTTCAAACATTTTTTTCTCCTTATTCCAGATAAGTTTTCCGCCTTTGTTCTGGAGAAACTCTGAATGTTTTATATACTCAAGTATCTAATTGCCTTCATCCAGCTGGTTTCACTAGCTTGTTATTTATATTTATTCAGGTTTGCTCTTTAGTTACAACAGGCTTACTCTAGTACTCTAGTTTTGCTTGCTGCTTTACTTAAAATAAACTTGCTTGTGATTATGTTTTGCCAGTGATATTTTATATCATCAATTCTTCACAATTTCCTCATTTCTTTCCAAACCTAGAGCACGAATACCATCATCTTTTTTGACTGATTTGGTTACTATTTGATACAAAAAACTTCTAGCTAACACATCTGGGAATTACCAGGGACTAGAAGTACTATTCGTGTTCATTTATCAAGCTGTATCTGGGAAATGAATGTGTCACATAATAATGCTATCCCTAATGGTATATATCTCCCTGATCTCATAATTATCCATTACTCTTCTATGCCTTGATAGCAGAACAGATATACAGAACTAAATCTAAAGCTGGGGGGAGAGGTGGCTTTTATCATGCTTTTCTAAAATACTTTTGCCCCCAACAGATCTTAGTTGATCTATACTTTTGATTTTTCCTTTCTCTGCCATCTTTTAGGTCACTCGTGTAATGGTACATCATTCTCTTATATTTACCCTTTGCAGGTAGCAATAGCATATAGTCTTTAACACTAATTCCAGGCATGGTTTTTAATCATCTCAGCTCTAGAAAGATCAGAAAGACAGTAGCACCTTATAGACCTCAATGGACTTCAACTGTCACATGACAACATTTTCTAATGAATGAAAACAAAAAATTTATTAATCCATACCTGTCACTGTATGATGTTTGATCTAGACCAGGGAGACAGGGTTGTATAGAGGATGTTTGGTTTTTTCCTTCAAATTAAAGTTTACAATCTGGTCACGGATTATCACTGAATTGTCAGAGTTGGAAGGGACCTCTAGAGATCATCTAGTCCAACTCCCCTGCTAAAGCAGGATTGCCAAGAACACATTACTTTCAACTTGACTGTTAAAGCCAATGAAGTGATTAATCAAAATTCACAGTGAAACTTGAACAAATTTACCATAACTTCCTTGATTACGGCTTGGTATTAGAAAATAACACTGCATTTTTTCCAACCTGCTGAAATCTATCAGCCTGGGTTTGGGCAAAATTTGTCTGCTTAAATGTCTTAACTTTCAAAGGAGGAAAAGTAGCTTGACAAATTGGTCACATATTTCAATGTACCTCTTAACAAGGCTCTGTTGTATTTCAGTTTTACACACAAAATCAAGTCTGCTTTCAAGTTGTTTGGCTTTCTCTGGTGGTAACTAAAGTCTCAGCAGTGAATAGATTTGTAAAACAGTTGTGGGTGGCTGGTTGTTTGGTTTTCTTCCTTCAGCAATCCATAAATTTCCATAATTTGATTAATCATCTGTAGTGTCATATCAATTTTGAATTTTCTTAATATACAACACTATCTTTTTGTAATTTAAACTGTCTACTTAGATAAAAGCATCTACATAAATAAATGGTTCTTGTAAGACCAGTTTGCAGATGACTTTCGCAGTAGAAAAATCTTCCTTTAATAAGAAAGTAAATTTCTGCTGCTGAGTGGGTAGAAATATCTAGAAAAGAAATGAGTCTTACAAGTTCGTAAGTAGTAATACATAGCAATATTATTCAGGAAGCTTATGTGCAATTCTCATTTCACATGCAAGTGAAATAAGGCCTGGGAAATTGTGTTTTATGGTTCCTTCACAAAGGAATATATATTATCCAAATGTTTCTAATTAATGGTAAGAGTTGCCACATTAAAATAATGGTGGTGGGGGAGGAATCACTCAACTAACCAATACACTGAGAATACCAAAGTCCAGGATGTATATTCAAATAAATAACATCATTCAATACAGTTCCAATCCACTTCAAACTAATTTGAAAGACAGTCATCTCTGATGCTTCAACAATACACAATTCTACCAAGTTTTTGTGACCAGAAATAGATTATTCAGTGTCCAGTTCATCCTGTTCAAGGAGACCAATAAAAGAATATGTGCTAGAAAGTATTTGACTTCAATACTAGGCTAATGTTACAACCCTGCAAAAATAGCATCCATTAATCAATGGCTGTATGTCAAGAACTTGGCCAAATAATGTGTCATCTTAAACAAAATGTAATCCAGAAATTGTCTTCTATTTTTTAACTTGTGCTCACGAGTTTTGTGTTTTATTCATCTTCAAACTTTGGTAAGGTTTTTGTTTTTGTTTTTTTTTAATTTGAAATTACTCATCTAGTTCAGATTATTATAATTTACTTATTTTATTACATTGTTAATTGGTACCTTAATAGGAAGCCTCAGAGAAAAGAGAACAGTAGAGTTGCACTGTCCTGGGAAGCTGTACTACGGAGCCAGAAAACACACGCTGTATTTTTAAAGTGAGATTTCTTTGTATTCCAGTGGCTCCTAGTTTAAATAGCCAGCAGCTAGGGCTTGAAGATGAATGCTGGTTGTGATATTTTATTACCACATTGGTTTTCTGTACTGTGACAAAAGAAAAACAAGCAGTAATACATGGCCCAAAGGATACGATATTTCATGACTAATGAGGGAGTACACATCTCTAAGGAACAAATTAAAGAGACAAAAGAGGGGACAAAACAGAGAAAATGTATACAGAAAAAAATAATAGGAACTGCTACAAGAAGCTATTAAAGAAAAACTGCAGAAATCTGTCCACTCTGAGCAGATGATTGAAACCAAGCCAGAACCAATTACTATTTTGATTTAGAATTCTTTTACAATCTGAAAGAAAACTCTTCAGGGTGATATGGCCCATGATAAATATTTTTTTTTTTTTTTTCAGTCTTCAGTAGTAAATATGCTCATAAATGGGAATGTCTATTTCTGTACATGTAAGTAAAATTAAACTGGGTGGAATGTAATGCTAACTTAAGATGTGAGTGCTTTAATTGTTGAGTACTTGGACACAATCTGTACTGTTATCATCACACAAATAGTGCATGAGATATTGTTTCCTTTGCGGTAGGCCTACTGAGGCTATCAATCTCAATATGCTTACAATGTAAGAGTCTAGTTAAAATTTTTTTGTAAATCATAAATAGTTATTGAGTCATCCTCTCCAAGCTTATTCAGTTTATCTAAGTGGGCTGAATTGTAATGTATTAAGACCATCTTGAAATTGATAGTAGTTATTCATAGAGGTAGGATATTTTACTATTACTCTTACTAATTATTTTAATAATGTTTAAATACTAACTGATATAAATTAATCTCCTATAATTTCTTTCATCACAATTTTAGCCCAGTTACAAATCAAAGTACTACTGAGTGTAACAGGCCTATAAAAGAAAGACTGTTAAAAACCTACAATGATACCAGTAGCCCTATAGCTGGAACATAAAAATCTTACCTTAGATGAAAATAATCTATGCTTCTTGGGTCTTGGATCTCCACAATTCAAAATGTAGAACTAGCTGTTCTACTTAAAATTTCATATGAACTTGTGTTTTTGAAAAAAATCTTAAAAGATTTTGCCAAAGCATGTTTGAATACAATTGGATTTCATGAAACACCTGTTAAAGTGAGTATATTTACATATGTATAAATCTATACGATTAATCCAATGACAATTTTGTAATCTATTGTACCCTTTTCAGAGCTCAAAATTCTTGATCTGTATTTTGAGGCTAATTGACATTCTCACTAGTGTAACTAAGAGCAGTTTCAGTTCACAGTTGTTCAGCATGTTTCCAGATATGATCGCTAGGTCAAAGTGGTTTGCATTGTGCGATGTCTGTTAACATTCTTAGCATACGCTTCCCATGCCCTTCACTACACTCACTTGTAGTTTCTAAAGGAGATGGGGGTTTTTCACTTCAGAGAGTACTATCCCAAATTTGGAGACAACCTGAAAGGACTCTGGAGGTCCAAGAGTTGTGAAGGCATTAAGCCCAGTAGATCCAACATTGTTCAGATATGTGATCATTTCCGTGTTGGTAAAAGTTATTCCCACATGACCTCACAAAAGTTTTCCTTTGGCAGTATTCAAATAGGCAGGAACACAATCCTAAAAAAATATATAAATAAATAAATTATCAAAGATTGAGGATACAAACCCTTTGAACCATTTCCTAAGAAGGTAAATCTGTAACCACCTTCTCAAGGACATTAACAGTACCTGTGGAAGTAGTTTGGACGTTATATTGTCCGAAAGGGAATAAGTATTATCAGGCTTTTTTCTTATAAAAGAGCTGGAACTGATTTCTTGAGGGTTGTTTTGCAGGTTTGGGTTCCTTTGGGTTTTTTTAAGTTTTAAGAGGGTTTTTTTTCTGAGGTCATAGAACTTATTTAATCATGGTGTTGCTCATCTGTTTTCAAGCTCTATCTGGATAATGTCCCTTCATAATTAGGTGCAGAGATATGTTTGACATAACATTGTTTTCCCAGATCTTTATGGAAGTCCAAAAGCAGTGTATTAAGTACTTATTTACCTGTGTGTTTAGTTTGTCTTGTTTCTATCATGTGCTTTCTTTCTGGGTGTCAGTGTGATCTGGAAAAATTTAATGTCAGAAGTACCACCTTTTAATGAGTTTTAGAAGCTAGGGAAAGTTATCTATACTCCAGTAAAGCCATGTTGTCTCATGCATGAAATGATAAAAGTTTGAAGCACTCAGCAGTAAAAAGAAAATTTGCAAGAATTTTTTTTTAACCTAGTCTCCAAGGTTAAGAAATGCTTCATACCAGTGAATGCATAATCTTATGGTGCTCCTTTGGGTGCGGAAACCTTGGTTTTGGTGACACCCTTAGAGCACTTGCCATGCTGTGACCTGATGAAGGGGACAAATTGGGGAATGGATCTCTGGCTCCCTGGTCACCTACTTCCAGGGATGCAGCTGGAGAGGCAGGGCATAAGAGAAAGCACAAGATAGGAGCCATGTCTGAGGTAGTCTGCTTCTGAAGTTTGTAAGATTGGCCAGGTCAGTATATCTTTGAGTCCTATGCAGATATGAAGCATATGTCAGGCTAACTGCTGGAGAATGTTATGTTACTGATCTGTTCCAGATTTGTTACTGATCGTCACTCCATCGTTCCACTTCGCTTCAGCATGAATCTTTCCCACTTGTGTTTTCTTGGTTGGTAGGTCACACAAAACAACCTAAGGTTCAAACCAGGCCTTCCAGGCAGTGCTTCCAGAAATTAAGAGCATCTGAGTGTTCATCTCCAACATAAGAACTGGTTTGCAATGATAAAATATATATTCATCTTCAGGAACCCTGTATGAATATATTGTAAGAAAAATGAAACACATTTTTACAGTTATCATAAATAATGTATCTGAGAAAAGGGTAATGGATTGTACTGTCTTACAGAGATGTTCCATTGCAAAGCTAACAAGAGAAAAAAGATCAACCATTATGTAAGAAAATTCATTGTAATTTCTCCTTATATTTCAAATAAAACAATGTCAGACTACACACAGTACTTAAATGCAATGAGTCATGTCTTAAGTCAGATAAAATTTAAATGCCTAACATGAGTAAAACAGGTTTTTGCCCTTGTGAGTGGGTAGAGGTTATCAAATATTATTACTGTAAAAACTCAATGCATAGGAAAAATACCCTGTTCAACTTAGACCATGCTACGGTGATTACATTTGCTTTTCTTTTCCCTCAAAGCAAAACACTGCCTTTCTCATCTGTTATGTCTTCTCTCCTTTAGACTAGGTTTCTAAACATAAAGTAATTGAACTTAAGTAGATGTCTCTAATTTCATTGACTGATATCAAGCTGCGCTGTGATAGCTAGAAACTTTGAGCCACCCTAAAGTCTGCCTATCCTTCAGGATGATCCTCTCTTTGACTCCTTCACTGAAGCTCCAAACATTGCAGGAGGTTGTCAAAATGCAAAATTACTGATCTGTAGAAAGTTCTGCTTTTGCTTTAACACCTTTTTTACCTGAATTTTCACCTCTTGGCCTTATAATTTCAAAAAGTTAATGTTTAACTACAGTCCAGCAGACATGGATTTGTGAACAAATGATGCAGTTAGCAACAGTTTCTCAATGGCTCGAACGGCTCTCTTTATGTCAATGGCATAAAGAGAAAATAATGCCATGTCTTGTCAAGAATAAGTTGACCTGTGGATTTGCCCTAATGCAGAAGAAAACTGAAAGAAAGGAAAGTGTTTTCTTCCTCTCCCTAGAAACACAACGATAAAATTTTGTTTGTTGCCTCAGTGCAGGACTCTCCACTTCTACAACGAAGTAGCTCTGGAGTCCAAGAAACTTCAACAAGTGAAAATAAAAGAGAAGCATCAAAGACTCCTACTTTGACAATCTTAAAATAAGAGTCACTGCCCTCGAAGACTGAAAGAGAATTTTCCTCACACCTCGCAATTTAACTGTATGTGGCCATATCGGGTTGCAAAGTTATAAGCTTAAAAGGGTGATATTTCTCATCTTCATCATCCTTAAAGTCATGCAGTTGAATCACTTTAAGAGATCCAACTCTGAACTTAAATTTAAGCTGTCAGATTCACTGGCGAAAATTTCCTAGAAAGATAAAAATCTCTATAAGTGTTCAACTACAGTTTTCTCCTAAATCTTTCATGCACGTGTTGAGGGTGGAAAGGATAATGGATTTGCCCACAGTGAGTGTACAGGTTCTTTGCTAATCTTTTCAAAGGAGTTGTTTCTTTACTGTCTTAAGTTATCATCTTAGAGCTCTAATATCATTATTGAAATGATGCCTCATCTATGCAAAGAACAAATAGGTGGGGAAAAAAAGGCTGCTGGTGGCTGCACACATAAAGAAGGGCTATGGAAAAATGCTGGATTTGGAGATCCTTGAAAAGAAATTATTGTCCTATGTAAATGTTTATTGCTTGCAAGGTCATTAGTAAGACACACCTTATATCAGGTCAAGATGTACTTGGAGAAATCCTGAATATCTCTTTCAGTGATTCCTAACTATTATCACTTTAGAAATGTAAAAATAGCCCTGCAGCATTTTCTCTGTAGTCTAATAAAATGTGTTTTAAACCAATTAAAATCATAAAGTGAGGCAAGGGAAAAAATACATTGCATAAAGGAGAGTAGTTCCCAAAGCAATGGGGGTGTTTGTCTCATTCACCTGCATATAATGCATTCCATATAAATAGACATGGTGATGAAAATCCTGCCAGGCTATACATATCTACTTGTGAATGAATGAGTCCACCAAGACAAGCTGATACTTTCCATTAATTCAGAAAGACGTGCCACACTTTGCTACCTCAAGGAAGTTTAATTTGTAGACCAAAAAATGCACTCTCAGTGCCCAAATTGTCTTTCACAGCAAACATGTTGACTTATACAACTGTTAGAAGAAGCCCAGTTCAGCACCTATGTGCAGGTCAGGCCTGTGGCACACGCAACATACCATTCACTGCTGTGATCCAAATGTTCTTCAGAGATCTGAATTTTTAAAGGTTCTCTACTTCACTAATCCATAGGTGGTTTGAGCCACTAATGACAAAATGAAACAGGAATTTAGTTCTCTCTGATCATCTCCAGATGTGGGTTGCCTGGAGAGATTAGTGACATGCTTTGTTATGTTGTAATGACATGATGTCATCGTTATAACTTGAAGTATTGCAAGTTCTGGTCCTTCTAAGACTGCTGAATATTTGGCATAAACCCCAGAAATAATGTGGTCGTTACAAACAGCTTATGTGTTTGCATCATAGAAAGGTTCCTATTGAAGTAGATTTCTTGCAACTTTTTAAGCAACTGTATATGCACTGCACAATAAAGCACGTGGAAAAGTGGACCATCTTATAATGTGTTGTCACTTCCGCAAAAAGTAAACCAAGCAAAACTGTTTATCTGATGTTCAAGCAAACTAGTAAGACTGTTTCTGTGTATTCAATTAATGTTATTATGAGATCTTGTAAATTGCAAGCATCAGACAATAAAATTGAATCCCCAGTCTCCAGAACATCTGCCAAAACTTCCATAATTGCCCACAACCAGGGAAATGTATCTTGCTGCATGGCTTAATCTCAGATCTGTATTACAGAGGTTAGTCAAATTTATTCTTTCTTCAGTCTGTACCTTTTCTAAGGGGAAACGTTGTAAATGTCAAAAAATGTGACTTTTTCTTATGTCCAGTCTTCCTTCTCTTCCTAGTATGCCTGATCTTATTCCAATTTCCAAATTGCATTTTTAACAAAAGGCAATTTAAAAAAAGAACCGGTGTGTCATTTCAAAAGTAAAGAGCAATTTAAAAGCCATTGTAATAAGGACAGTCTTTTAAACCTTCTTCAAGGCAACTACAAGTAATTTAATTGCAACATGTGCAAAGAATTTCTAATGAGACAAATTAACATATGTTAATTTCTTATTTTTCCACTTTTCACCCATCCCCAAGGGAATTTTTAAAGGCTTGTTGCTCAGCAAGAACAGCTAAGAAAACAAATATCTCTTAGAATTAGCAAGTATCACTGCTCACTCATCTGAAGAATTGATTAGTCTGTCTTTGCCAAAACCGCAGAGAGGGGCAAAACTGGTCTTACTCCCACAGCTCATTTATACTGAACTGTTTATTGGTCTTTCTTTTTTTCTGTTGTATTTTCCCACAAGTACTCCCATTTTCTTTTATCAGCATAATCCTCCTATGGAAATATTTCACTTCCATATAATGTCAATAAGCATAATATCAACTTGCATTTTGGAAGAGCTGACCAGAAAGAGGATTAGTAATTAGGAGCAGTTTACAGGATGTAGAATTGTTGGAAATAACCAGCTGCCCCCTTCAATTGTTGCTCTGGTTTAATCTGGTTTTCACTGTTCAGAGACACAGACATCAAGGCAGAGGAGTAGGAACTTCTAAAATTTCCTGGCTCTTCCATGTAGGCTGGGGACAAGTCCTTTGGAGCAGAAAGACACCCTGGTTTATAGCCCAGGTTTGATGGCTCTTCTGGGCTTACTTTCTGTCGTCCCAAATAAGTAAAAGTGAGAGCAAAGCAAAGGAAATCTCAAATTATTTGTGGCTGAAACAAGGGTGTTATTCTCTAGGTATAAACAGCGATTTTGTGTTGGAGGGCTGGGAGGAAAAGATAGGACAGATGATATGTATGTGTATGAGAGAGAGAGGGGTGGTACACATGGAATATGTTTTCCCAAATCTAAATCTTAAAAGAATTATTTTCTCCAAATTTTAATCATAAAGTGATTGAGAATATTGCAGGCTGAAAAATCCCGTTACCTGGAAAATGAGCACCAAGCAATTAAAAACTTGCTAAGAATTTAGTCACTGGGTCCCATGTTACTTAATACCAGTAAAGCAACCATCAGACGGTGTAGACACATTAAACATTGGGACACCTGGGGGACGAGGACGTAAAAATACTTTACATTGGTGTCAGGTCTGGCCTAAGCTAGTAGCTGTCTAAAAGAGGTCTTGGTGCTCATATGCATTAAATAGACATCTGCTTTTTCTCTCAGGATCTGATTGAATGAATCAAATCGCTACCCATCGAATCTGTCAGACTGCTCTCAAAGTACAGATGCACAAGGTCAATGTTCTATGTCAAGGAAGCACAATCCAAAAAAACCCCAGACAAATCATGTGGAAGGACCCCTGACTACTAATTGCAAAATGAGAAATAAGGACTTTGAGGAATGGTGCACATTTATCAGAAACTCAACCTCTCTTGAGTAATCAGATTAAATCGCATTTGGAAGGAGTCCCATTCTTAACTATGTGCAGCAACCAGTTGAAGGTAAGGTTCGTCTGCCAAAGCTGATTAAATCACAATGATTTTTCAAACAAAATAGCAAGTAATAGAGGAATTGCATATGAAAATGAAAGCAAGTACTGAGCCAATAATGTTACCTACAATTGTGATTCAGAGGATAATGTTTATCAGAAAGGTGTATACACAGGGAAAACATTCTGCAAGGCTGAAAATGTACCCAAGTTGGGAGTAGATAATTTGTTTGAAAAGAAATGTAAGCTAGAAGTAAAATCAATTTTAGCATTCTAGACTTATACGATATGAATATGAGTATTGTGTTGTGTTTCTGTTCCTTGGCAATGGAACATAAGAGAGGGAACTCAGGAGACAAATCCCTGCCTTTTCTGTGAAAGGTCAATATGGAAATTAGAAGCAGGAGAATACCAGGTGATGTAGGCTTGCAGGCACAGCCAAGAAGTCACAGGAATGAATACTTCAACCACCTTAAATGACATAAAGCTATATAAAGCAGGTAAGAACAAGTCCACTTTTGAAATTAAGAAATGTTAGACCTTTCTGACACAGTTGTTGTTAGACATCTAACTTTAGATCTTTTAGTTAGACAGGTTACTTTTAGAACTTTTCTAAACAAAAGTACTGATCAAATAAGAATCATCTCAGGAAAAATGGTGATCTCTTTTCACTTCAAGTAGGGGAACATGAAACCATATCTGCTATTTGGCATATTTCAAATGGTTATTTAGAAATTAGCTGGAGACAGAAAATCTTACAGAGATCTGTTTCATTCACAGTTTGTTGCCTCTCTCTGTTTCTTCCTTCTTTCACATGTGTATTTATATATGTACATGCATATGTGTATGTACAGATATACATCCAGCAACATCAGCTTCATTCCAAAACAGCTGGTTCATACCACATCACTCAGAACTTCCATCCTAGCACAATTTCCCGGATGAAGACACCAATGGATACCCAAGATAGGTGGTCATACATCAACAAGATGATTTTACAAGTTCTCTGCACCTTTTCCTCAGCCTAAAATAGTCTCCCACAACCAGGCATTTACCCTGAGGATAGTGGTCCATGAATTCTACTTCAGCATCAAACATCCTAGTAATAGAACAGGCATATTTCTACTGTATCTAGGAGGCTGAACCAACTAACTAACATTGGTAGAGAGCTTGTTCAGATGCTAGTGGAGCTGAGAATGAAATAATGATCAGCTAGTCAGTGCTGTCATTGAGGAGCGTCCTTTAGGCATATCAAAACAGAAGAAACTGAAGATGTAGTGCATTTTTACGTTGAAAACTAGGAGGCACAAGTATATTGGGGTTCCCTGAAGTGCTCTGATGGCTTAACTAGGGATTTGGAAGTCATCATTTTGGAACTCAGTATGTAGTGTGGAAGTTAAAAAGGATTTGGGCATTGCCTTGAGCAAATTATTTAGTACCTAGAGTGGGGGTTTTTTGCCCAATTTTCCCTATTGTACAAAGGAATAATAGACCTTTCCTAATGCACTTCAGCTTTGTCACAATAAAATGTTAGAGGTAGTGATACAAACAGATTTTATGATAACTGGAGGTAAATAAACTGAGACTAATGCTTCAGGAATCCTGAGAATAGCTTTCTTATATGCTTAAAGTGAGATGTCAGAAAGCCATGTTGAATTAAGAAGCACCTAAAAGGAAAGGTAGGACTCTCAATATATGGATCCGTAACATTATACAGTACAATACATTTCTTAAAGGTTCCCAAACAGAAATTAAGACTCAGTTTCTGTGTACTGGACAAAAAATGTTCTCCCAATCACAGACGAAGATGAGGAATAGAGAGGTAAGCAGGCCTCTGTTGCAGCTTAAGAAGGACAAGCTACCAGCCAGGGGTCACAATACTGTCAGTGCCACGTACAGTTACTAGTCTGAGCAGAAATGGACAGGAATGGTTTGAACATATCCCCCAAACCAGGAGAAAACTGTGATGGTCTGTAAAGAACCACTAAAGAAACTGTGATATCACAGAGATTCATCCACAGCAACATCCCCAAGAGGCACCCTCTGCATTCAAAAAAAGCTGAAGGTTACTTTATAATCAGAACATCCCTGGGGTTAGTGGAATCTCACAGGTGCAAGGAAGAAAAAAGAACAGTCTCTTCACTTTCCTGATATTTCAAAGTGCAAACATCAAAGGAAAACAGCACCCAAAAAGGACAGATATGGGAAAAGTAACAGAGCTAAAAGTTGAAAATAGTCGGATAAAACCAGAGGGCTGGATCTGACAGATTGTTATTTCTTAGGTGTATTCCTTTGTAGCCAAAACCCAGTGAAAGCTCTTAAGATGACTTGTATAGAATGGTTGTTTTCTGAATTTCAAAGCCATTCTATGCTATTTTGTGTGTCTGTCTCAAGGAATGGCTGAAATAAAATCAGTATGATTAAATGTAATTAGGTGTTTATTGTCCTTTTCTCAAAGGGATAATTTATTTCCAATTATTCCAAAGGCTATACAAGCCCTAGTTGGTTTTCTCTAGGAGAAGCTTTTGCAACTAGGACTAACACTAGGGGGAAAAAAAGGTATTGTTCTGTTTAAGAAAGTGGAAAAGAGTTGTCCGATTTTGTTTTGTTTATACTTCATTTTCACAGACATCGAACCTGTCCTACCTTGCTAAGCTGGGAAATTAGTACCACCAGTGAATCCCAGCTTGGTCTCCCAGGCAATATGCATAGTATTTGGCTTGAAACTGTGTATTGCCAGTGCTGTCCTGCTCACAACCATGAATAGTGGATTTGTTTCTGTAATCACATTGGAAACTGCCAAAAAGAAAGCCAGATGGGGAAAAAAAAAAAAACAAAAAACACCCAAACCACATGCAGGTCACTAACTCTTCTCAGGTGTTAAAAAGTGTGTTTCCTTTAAGGCCATATCACAACCAAGATGTAGAGAAAACCAAGCCTACTATATACCAGGAAAATGCTTTTCATGGGGACATAATTTCAACCACATCAGTGGCTCCAGTGCATCCTTACATAAAATCTGTCGGTTCTGTATAAGAGCCACATCCAGTCAAACAAAGCAAACAGGTTTGAGCAGGCAGATACAAGATGCAGAGGTCCAAAAATGCAGGTCTAGAAGAAAGCTGCTCCAGTATTCTTTTACCAAGCTGTGCAGAGTAACATGAACTGTATCTGCTTTTACTGTGGTCTTCTCAGGAGGCAGCAGTGTGTCAGCAGACCAGGCACATGTGGCATCCAGCTTTCAGTATCATTGCCAAAGGCAGAGAGGACAGTAAGAAATGTGGACTGTCCTGCAGATGTGCAAAAGGCAATCAGGTATGTGGGACCACACTAAAGTCCAGGCAAAGGATTTTTGTGGTGAGGATTCAGCGTTGTCCTCTCTGTATGAAGCCTTTATCTAGAGACACGTACTTGTACTTCACCTGAGTTGAGAGAAGCCTTTGTTAAGCACCCTGTGAAGGACCAAGACATATTGCTGTAAGAGAGAAAAGGTAAAATTGTCAATGCCAGAAGAATCCAGGCTAAAGATATAAGGAAAAAATAAATACAAGAAAGGTATTTTATAGATGTCTATAATCTGCCCGAAGTAGTACTTCTTTTGAATGTGAAGATAATCGCTCTTGTTTTCCTGTCCCTTCTCATACTAAAATTTGTGTAGTACATTTTATACTGTACCTTGTTTCTTTAGAGCAAATAAGATACTTGTTAACTCTAGGAAAATGTAACTACAGGGAAAAGCCTGATAGTAACTAAGAATTCAAACATACAGAAAGTAGGCAATAGGATCCCTGGAAAACAATCATGTGAATATGTAGCCATAAAAACGTGAATTTCTCTTTGTTTTGCCATTCACTTCTTTCAGAGTTCCACAGTGGGTAACTTAAAATGGTGTTGGTGGGATGCAGAGATAGGGAATCAATCCTCTATTAAACAGCCATTTTATTATGGGTTCCCTCCATATAATGAGAATGATGATACTTGGACCCCATCTTTTCTCTCCCTTTTCTGTCCATTTTTTCTATTTGGCTCATATGCTCTTTGGAGCAAGAGTTATCTTTTATTATCCTTTACTTACAACACCTAGCCTAATTGGTGTCTGGTTTTGGTCCAGTGATTTTATTACTACCACAGCAAATAGGAGTAACAACAGTAATGACATTGCCCCCCCAGACAGGGAGAAACAGATTGGCGATCTTTGTGATAGTGGGGGTAGGAGGCACTGCTGATGCCAATCTAATTAATGATTGCACTGGCTGTATACAAACACTTGTGTCCACAAGTGTCCTCAGTCATCACAGGTGATATCTTAATCCTATTGAAATAAGGCAACCTCACATATCTTATGAGTTTTAAAGGTTTAAAATGATTTACCAACTGTGTAGGTAGTCCTCAGCAAAGTTTCTTGTCCGCAGTCTTCATCTATTTCATTTGTTATTATGGTAACATCACACGACCAGTATCAGTTAAATAAGATGTCTTGCATCCTTCCTACGTGATAAGGCTCTCTATAAAGACAAAGTGAAATCAAGATGTCATGGCTTGGGGCACTCTGAACTTCAGAGAGTGTCCAGAGATGTTCGTATGGCTTCGAGTTTTGAGTATGTTTCATACATGTCAACTATTGTTGATCCGCAATGCCACCGTCCCGCTGCGTGCCTTCTTTTGTTGTCCCTAGGATGGCAGTTGACTGTGAACAGTTTCCAGCACCAGGACTGAGACCAGTTTTCCCTTCACTGTTCAGTTCTGCTCTGCTCACATTCTCTCTATTTATGAAGTATTGAGCCCAAAGCTCGTGAATGTCTGCAACAGCCTGGCACTGATGGAAAGATCAGCCTCTACTCCATGTCCTGATACCTAAATTGAGGCTGAGATAAAGTGAGATCACACACCTGAAAGTGTTCGGTTGCAGGCCACTTTGCTAGCAAAACCTTCTCACAATACCTTATATCAAAACCTTAACATACAAAGGAAAAGAGACTATAAGTGTTTCATCTATAGGAGATGCATAAGACAATTTACAACCAAAGATTTTATATGAGCCTTAATTTGTTTCAACAATGACAGATACAATAAATCTGGTAGACAAACTTACTGCATTTGGGAAAGAATCCAGAGTAGAATTTAGAGGTTAAGTTCTATATAAAATATATGGTGAAGTAGCAATAGTAAATTACGTGCCTGATTATTCATTTTTATTTTAGTTAAATGTATTTGGGACAAGGTATTTATTGCTCTTTAAGTCATATGATATAGGTACTATTAATATATGAGAGAGTTTGAATTGATAAAAAATGCATTATTGTAACAGCTGCATAGAGGATTATTTGCATACAAACCCATAAACAATATTGCTTATGTTTCAGTTTTACTCTCAAATAATTTATACAGTGATTCAATTTCAACTTAGCTCACTGTTCCACTTCATTAATAGTAAGGAGAAAGATGACATCAGAAAAATAATAGATTTTTGCCTGACAAATGAGTATTTCCTGCAGCCTGTTAACAAAGACTGCACAGAAATCCACAGCTCCATTTTTTTTTTTTCAGTTTAATCACACTTAAGATGCATCATATGTTCTCTTGCCTCCAGTGTGATTTGACTGGAGTAGTGATGGATGATAATAAAACAAATTTTGGGAAGTTGGGTGTCACCCCATACCACAAAAGATACCAAATGCACTTAGTAAACTGACACCTACAGAGACTTTTCAGACATATAGAAACAAAACAACCTGCAGTGTCTTCCAATTTTCAAATGTGAGGGATCTGCAAGCAATTTTGGAAAAAAAAAAAGGTCTTTTCTGTGCCTATATGTGTAAAAATAAGTTTGTGCACATACGGATTTTGAGAAAGCAAGCTACTAATAAATATTTTACATATTTTCATCTATACTGATCACAGAAAATTCATAAAAACTTGGGTTTTTTAATAGAAAAAGAATAAATTGACTAGTAGTTAGACCACAGGTTATTAAAACTTGTTTTTTTAGTTGACTATTATGTTTTAAGGACAGGAGACCTAGAGCAGAGCTTAGCTGATAATCAAGTTCTCTTCTTGAAAACCATGTTTTGAGATGCCAGCACAAGAGTTCCTGCCAGTGCTGTCCTGAAGTCCTGTGAGGAAGCAAGCACTAAAACCCTGGATAAAATATGTCTGATTGGACAGCAGTGAGCCATTAGTAGGTGGCCTATAACAGATGCTCTGAAAGGATATCAGAAATCCACTGCCATGTGTGGAGCCAGGCAGATTTCTCACAGGTATAGTTTCAGGTATGCAGTAGATGTTCTCTTTCATTTGAAAAAGTCTCACAGAGATGATGGAGAAAATGTTATATCTTCATGAGCCTCGTCATGCCTCGCAGAGTGATGATCAGAGTCCCTTTCTTATATGCTCTTCCAGTTTAGCAGGAAAAGAATGAAGACCTTTCTTTTCCTTTCCATTCCCTGTTTCTAGTGAGACTTGGAGCCCTCCCTTCTCCCTCAGACTGGAATAAAGATTATGGGGCTGATCTGAGGACACTGGGCTGCATTATTTTCAAAATACAGATCACCTACTATGCCCACAAAGTTCAGACGTGGATAGAAATTGTAGTGAATATCCTCTCTTGATATAGCCTACTGTGCTATACATAAAACAAGTCAAGTCTGATCTATAGGTTGGTTGCAATAAGAGATCAAGAGATCGGGATGTGCTGAATCTTCTCCACAATAATGCCCAAGATAGGGCAAAACTGCTGGATAATGCCCTCAATATACCCACATGTTTGGACCTGCAAGGGTCCTTTTGATAAGAGTTGTGCTTGCCTCCACACTTCCTGCACCAAGGATGATCTTCATCAGCCAGAACCCAGGGCTGCTCCATCACTTTACATAAAAACAAGGAAAAGATAAGATTTGCATGCTAAACATATGAATTTTACCAGTTGGTTCCTCAATGCAGATGCTATCAAACTTCACAGCTTACCTCTTCCAAATCACCCCCAGATGTGGGTGCGTCCAACAGGCCCAGCTGTGATGTGCCAGAACAAAAGCTTGTTAGATTTAACAGTCCCTTCGCTTTTACAGGTAGTGGATGATAAATTGCATAAAAACGTCCAGCTGGTCTCTGCACTTGTGTTAATAGAGTTTCATTAGACGCTTTATGGTCTAAAAGATAATCCCAGTTCGGAATACGTTAGCTTGGGAAATATTTTATTGGCAGATGAATAATGTTTGCAGACTCCTGAAAGTCATAGATCTGGGATTGCATCCTGATTTCATTCCCTCTAGAGAGCCTGATGTCTCACTACTGCAGGAGGTATAAGTAACTCCAGAGAAAACAGTTACATCCAGTACTCGCACATGTACGCACAAGTTTAATTACTTTTCTGCGTCAGAGTCAAATAACACAGAGTTAAACTTCAGTTTAATAGTAGGTGGCAACTGTTCTTGTTTCTGATTTACCTGTGGTTTACCAGATAAATTTTTTCCTGTTTAGTAAAACTATGATTTGGGAGTGAAGTCCCCAAACATGCATTGAAAAATATCCAAGAAACATAGAACAAAGAACAATGTTAGAATATAGCTCAAACGCATTTTAAGGTACCAGAAGCCTTGCCTCCAGCTCCTGATGGTGGTGGTCTGACAGGCTTCAAACCACACACCTGATGGGAATTTTTGGTCCAGGGGACCACACTAAATCTATTCAGAAGGAAAACTTGCCAAAAAAATGTGCTGCATTGGTATAGGGGCCCAAACACTCACTGCTTTGATATACTGATCTGTTCCCTGTGTGCCCAATTACTTGCTCATAAATGAATGGGAGAGGAGAAATTCCTTCAGGAAACATTGAGAGCCTATTTCTCACTGTATAAACCAGAATCTGAAGCTGGGTGGATTGGTAGAAATGTGTGCTGCCAACATATTTTGAAAGCAGGAGAGGACTTAACCCCTCTTTGGGTGCCAGAGCTGTGAATTGGTGACCACATCACGTGCTATGGGAGAAAATACCTCTTGGTTGGCTAATACATGTCGGCTTGTACATCCCTGAAATGTCCACTAAATCTTGCAATCTCACTTCTAATTGTATTTTGAAGTATTTGAAACTTTCCAGACTCCCATGTTGCATTTTGGATTACAAAATGCTCCTTTAATCTTTGAAAGTGACTTTTGACTGCATATTAGAAAAATATAGCATCAAATATCTATCAAACTGAAAGCAGTAACAAAATTTTTCTGTGACTTTTCTTTTACCTACAGAAACTCAAGTTCATTCAGTTATATAACACATACTTTTTGTCCCAAAGCCCTCAAATATCTTGTCCCAGTCACTGCATAAAAAGTATTACTTATTAGATGCTTAATGTGATGCTTTCATTATTCTTAAGAGAAACAGAAGTTAAATAGTTGTACAAATACGTGAAAACCAAATCCAGAAATTTGGACATTACATATTCTTATGGTATAATGCATACATTTTTGTATAAAACATGCTATATGTAAGTTACTACTTAACTTTAATTACATTTAGAAGTTAAATCCTTATAAATGGACTCCCTATAATGGCATTATAAGGCTGCAAGCCCATTTCATTTACATTCATGGTATTTTTTATGTTTTCCTTGAAAATTACCTTCTGTGTTAAAACCCAGTACTGCTACCAAGGGTAGCGGTTTGCAAAATTTCAGTGTCCTAAATTCTCCACTATAGCCCTGCAACTCTGTAGAGTGGATCCAAAATATTATTGAGGCAGAGCTCTCCATTCAAACCAACAGGGATTGAACAAACATATATCCAAGTAATAAGATTTTCTGGATTTAGAACTAAAAGTAAAACGTAATCTCAATAAATCATTTTGTTTTCTAATTACATTCTAGAATGGATTTTCATTAAACATGTAGTGTATTTGATCACTCGTGTTCATTTAACCAACATTTTTTTCCTGAAAGTTTCCTAGTGCCAGACTTTGAAAGTCATTACAGAATGTAATGACTCACAGCATTTTTTTACTCCTCTTTTTTAGGGAGAAGAAAATACCTATGGGACTTGTAATTATCGGGAAATATCAGTAATTTCCTTTCCCCTCACTTCTGAAGCAATATAATCAAATGTCTGCTTACTTTGCAATTACAGTAGAAATCTCTAGGTGTTTTGTATTATTTATTCAATTCCACAGTAATTTAGTCAATGTTTTATTTAAAAACAGAATAATTACATGCCTGTTCAATAATGAACTACACCTACTAAATGTTTTTAATTTATTGCTTCATAATTCAGAAAACAAGAACAAGAAACTCTTTCAATTTTAACTGCTAGTTTTCTTTTAAAGTGCATTTACAAAGGGAGAATTCTACAAAAACAGAGATCATGTTTCTCATTGTTGTAACCAGTCATTTTGAATATGATTTGCCAATATGTTTCCAAATAATATTGTTAGAAAGTATCTTCAAAAAAGCTTAGACCATTTTTCTGTTGTTTTTTTAAACAGCATGTTTTATTGATTGTTGTTTTGCAAATTGCTTAACACATTATTAAGTCACTGGAACTGCACAAGCTGAATAATTAGTGTAGGTCTTTCACAACACACTGCAGGTAGGTACGTTTGCATAAAACAGAGGGGAGGGAGTCAAACAAACTATTCACTCAGCTGTTCATTGTGGATCTTTTTATGACCGTGAATCAACTGTGTGTGTCCTACAGAAGCGCTGGGACCACGTGCTGACCATGGGCATTCATCTCTGTGAATTTTCCATGTCCACATTTACGTACGTCATGTTTGACCTCCTGAGCCATAAGGCCTCATATCTTTCTCTTTATGATTTGACCTCTGGTTTCCAGACATGAGCAGTGTCTGAAGAAATCCTTTGGGTCTATATTTCTCACAGAGGTGTAAGAAGAGAAAGAATAGCAGGAAATAAACAGAGCTGAGATGCTTTAAATAACTTCAGTGATTTATGGACCAAAATAAGCTACATGTGCTGAGTCTAGGCCTGGAGTAGCTACATCTGTTCCAGAGAAGGAGAAAAACAAATTTCACAACTTCATATATACCACTGATGTATCAAGAATTTGTTTTTAACAATATTTCATTTCAGTGGATATCCAGTTGCTTTTTTTTCATATATAGCTACCACTAGCCCTTGAAGCTGGCTGAAAAGGTTTCAGAAGTCTACCAAGAGATAATTCACTCAGTGGGAGTTACGAGCCAGACAACTCAGCTCTAGTGTTTACTGAAAATGCCTCTGAAAGTCTAAATCAGTTTCCTTTAACGATTAATACAGAACATATCTGAGTGCACTGGCTGTTAACCACACGAAGTTTAGCTCTTCCTGAATATAATAAGAATGATCTGAGGCTGAACAGTAGCCAACAATATCAAGAAAAGCTTCAGGAATGACCAAATTCAACATGCCAAAATTTGCTGTAAAGCTGATTCTTCACATCACAGGGAGATGCCATCACACAAGAAAGCCTCAGAGACCAGTTTGTGTAGAATACTGTCACTAGCTTTTCGTGCAGGTTTTTAACCTCTGAACTATATTAAAACTGTCTTCTGAAAACAACCAGTTTCTGCCATAATTCATGTATAGCCATGATGGAAAATGGCACTGTAAACTGTATGTATGTCATCACTTTATTGCAAAGAGGTGTTGTTAATGTTGCTATGTTCAAGTGATTTTTTGTCTGAAAATTAATAAAGGGTTGTTTCCAACAATAGAAAGTTTAAGATAAAACACTGACTGGAAATATCCACCAAGGCTATGCTGTCTTTTGTAGTATCCTCAAAATAAACTGACAGACTTTAAGATATTGCCAGAATTCCAGTGGGTGTTTTGTATCTTCTGGAAACCGCTTTATAATTTCACATAAATCTGCAGCCCTAGAAAGATTGAGTGATACTTATACTGTGATCGGTACCACCCTTTCATGCTGTCTTTCTCTCCTCTTATTCTCACTAGGCAATTGAAAGAACGAGAGCTCATATGAGCGAGGTTCCCCGCAGGCAATTAAAAATGTCGAACCAAAAATGCAACAATATTCTTAATTGCATACCACATGCCTAGGTCTCCTGTAGTCAGCACTTGGACCACCGGAGACTATGACCAACACCTGAGCGATGTCTAAACCATGTACTTGCACAGAACATAAGTAGTTTGCTGACCTCCCTTCAGCAGTATGGTCCAAATGTATGTTATTCAGTTACAACTGAATACTGCATTCTGAAAATTGCCCTGTTTGCCTTGTTTGCAACTGTTGGTCACATGCATATGAAAAGACTGGTTGTATTTCATTCCTCCTTGAACAGCAGATCTAAATGTCAAACTATCCTCCTCAAACATTAATAGAACTAAATGTCAAACTACCAAGGCTCCCCATAATAAGCCTGTTAACTGCTAGACAAATTGTGTTTTAAAATTACTAAAACTGTGAACAGCATTTCAGTACAAACCAAATTCAGCTTTACTGCCAGGCACCAAAAAAAACCCAAACAAACAATAACCACCTAAAACATCCCACTTTAGTTGATTGGTTTTTAATTTCTAAAAGTAATAGCCCTGGCCAGATAATTGCATGAGAAATAGCACTGAACTGTCATTAACACACATGAACAGTATCTCAGATTTTCAATCTCCCTTAGCCAGTCATTCACTCCCACACAATATTCTCTGTATTGAGCCACCTATTCATATAAAAACTACATTAAAAATGTCAGTGAGTCACAGTGTACAATCAAATCATTGCCTTTCTAAATCAAGTTTATATATATTAAGGCAAAGTTATATTTGTAATACATTTATATAAAACATATATATATTTTATATAAAGCATATATAAATTTATATATTTGTAGATACTTATGTTACGTTTATATGTTTAAGCAAAGTTCTTATTCAATCAGTGATTACATTTTTATTGTATCCTATCAGTGGACATCTGGAAGAAAGACCATGCTGTGTGGCTTTTTCTTTATTCCTGATTTCTGCTACAGGAACCACCAAGTTTGCAGTGCTAAACATGTCCCATAACTGGGGAGGAGAGAGTATTTATTGTGCTGTAATAGAGAGTAATAGAGTAATAGAGCGTAATAGAGTAGACCAAGCACTGCACAAGCCCAGAACAGGCAGCCTCTGTGTCAAAGAGACTACAGTTTAAATAGACCTCTGGATTGTTTAATATTATGTGATTATTCTTGGCACGCCACAATACTGAAAGAAACTAGCTGCTGGTTATCTACTGGAAGAGATTAGCTGATGTTGATTTAGATCTTTCCCAAGCAGATGTTAATTCTTTTTTTTCAATTAACATTTTCCTGACTTCTTTTAATCTAGTAGACAATATCTGTAAAGCTTTTACTTTATCCTCAAGCTGCCAGATTCAGGACCTCTATTTATACCTCTTCTCTGAAATCCTTTTGGATTTAGTTACAATTATGTTATTACTTCAAATCCAGCAACGGCTTTAGCTTTAAAAAAGATTACAGAAAGATAAACTTCAAGCTGAGTTAAATCATACTGCCAGGGGTCATGACTGTAACTAAATCTTTAATCTGAACTAATAGACTATTTTGTGGTCATAATTAATGGCACAATGTGTGAGGAAAAGGAACAGTAAAA
>VXAK01016466.1:64782-93527 GCA_013399435.1 Arenaria interpres
AAAAAAAAAGTGAGACATATCTGTACAATAAAATGGATATCCTAAAGGCAATTTAGCCATATACTACATGCTATATAGAGAAGCAATGAAGCATGCTTTGTTTAAATATATATTTTGTAAAAAAAAGCTCCATGGAGCATTGAAATTTCAGAGATGCTACAGTTTATGGGGAACGGATGATTGAAGAGCCCTGTCTTGGGTTTCTTGACACATGAAACATGCTAATGATGTTATTCTCTGGCAATAAGACTCAAAACAATGAGTTGTTGAAGTTCCATCCCCTGATGCTTCATTCATGATAGAACAGATTAAGCACTGAGGGCAGAGATAACAATCAAGAGTTCTGTCACTGGAAGTCATTATATGACAAATAAAGGCACAGTTCCCCACAGATCTCTGCTCATACTTCTGGGGAAATCACAGTGTATGTTTTTCAGATGGTTTCCATTAATACTAGCACAGGGGAGCACAGGTCTGTTCGCCATGCTTGTCTCATTTTCTTTGTGGCACAAAGCTCCTGTGATACATGCATCATAACATTTGATGTTATAACATAACATCTTACATAACATATAAGACTCTGGGGAAACCTTATAATGGCCTTCCAGTACCTGAAAGGGGCCTACAGGAGCAATGGGGAGGGACTCTTGATTAGGGAATGTAGTGATAGGACAAGGGGTAATGGTTTTAAATTGAAAGAGGGGAGATTTAGACTAGCTATTAGGGAGAAATTCTTTCCTGTGGGGGTCGTGAGGCATTGGAACAGGTTGCCCACAGAAGCTGTGGCTGCCCCCTCCCTGGAGAGGTTCAAGGCCAGGCTGGATGGGGCTTTGAGCAGCCCTGTCTAGTGGGAGTTGTCCCTGCCCACGGCAACGGGGTTGGAACTCAATGATCTTCAAGGTCCCTTCCAAGCTGAACCATTCTATGATTTATGATTTTCCCATCTGAGCAGTGTCTGCCCAATTGCTCAGGATACTTTGTGCAAAACTGCCTTGTGAGAAGACAAGGCAGCCTCCACACCATTTTCTCTAAACAAGAAGTTATGTACCAGAGCACAATTGCTAGATGTAATTACAGCAATGAAATGAGGTGACCAGCTGAATTTATGGGAGAAACAACAAGTGTTGAGGAAATAATACTCTTATGGGCTCTGACAGAACTTCATGTATTATTACTGCGACTCTTTTAGCCTAAAGTTAATCCTTATATTGTAAGAGATATTAAGAACCTAGAATTCTATCAAGGGAAAAACTAACCGTGGGGATTTCAGGTATGTTACTCTCCTCTCAGCTGGGAATAGAAGTAGTTGGTAAATTAGCCTTCTCTTTACTAAACTAAGTTCTTGTGGCAGGATTGTAGTTTCTTTTTCTGTTCAGAACTTCATACAACCTCTGTTGTTTTATACTGTTTGTATACATACAACCTACAACTGTGCCTAGTGTTTTATTTCAAGCCCTACTTAGAAAATATTTCAAATGTAGCTAACTTTACTGGATTATAAGAATGATGGAGTCTTTTGTTTTGGCCTCTATAGGAAATGCTTTAATTGAAAAACAGTTCTGCTATCAATGTTCTCTGAAATTACTTGTGTGAAGATTTCAAAAATAAGCAGCTTAAAAGCTTTAAAAGACAGTCTTTCACTCAATCTGTAAAGGATTGGAAATATATTTTATCATTACCGTTGATAAAGAAAGATTTAATTAAACCTCTGAAACTCTTGTGAAGGAAGGTTTTTACTTTAATTCCTGTGAAATGTACTTCAGAAGAATTGGGATAAGTAAGACTGTCCATGATTACTATAGTACTCTCAGGACCACAATATACTATCAGGTATTTTATCTCCTGACTAAGAAGAAGCATAACTACAAAGTACTCTTAAGTGGCCAGAAAAATTCATCGACAGTCAACAGTATATAAGAAAAACTTAGTGGAGAGTTCCAAACACTTCACCTACTTTTGGTGTTACTGGGCTCAAGTTATAAAAACATGTGACTAAGTCAAAATATTTAATATTTGGATATCAAAGCATTCACTGATGTGGGCATGTCACTCTGCTAGGCAGCCAGAGTGCTTCTGAGCACATTACTATATGTCCATTTGCATTCAATAAGTAAAATCCTTTCAAAAATTTAAGATTTCTAGCTGAGTCTGAGAAGTTAAATTCCCACTGAATTTCAATAGAATATGGGTGCCGAATTCTTGAACTCCTTTTCCCTGCTTCCCTGTTTAAAATGATGATAATTTTTAGTACTTGCACTCTCCTTTCATTTTTTTCTGGTCTGGTATTAAGGAGCGGATTTTTTTCAGTGTATTCATAAATGTAGGCAAGTCCTTGTGAGATTTCCCAGGCTTCAGTTAATAGTCAGTATTCTACTGCTACACGCAACATGGAAACAAGGCAGCTCTATTTTTAGGTCGTAACACTTGCAGTGTTACAGCTGAAACACCAGCAGTTCATAGGTGAAAAATATCCTTGGTGGTGGATTTAACGTTAGCTCGGGGTGACTTGGATCAATGGTATTGATTTATCCTTTACACAGGATAAAACACCAGATGGATATTATTACTGATTGCATAGTGCTATGAAATTTACTTCAGGAGAAACAAATAACCATCAATCTCCGTTAAGTTAAAGTGCATGCATTTCAACATACTTGAACATCCATAGCAATTTTTCTGTGTTCTGGAGCGCCGATAATTCAAAGTCCATTTGTTATGTTCTATGAATAAAATTGAGAAATAGATTCAACCCTCCCTAAAGAAGTCATCCAAGGGACATAGTAAGATATTTTTATTAATACTCATCAAACTCTACAGTCCCCTAATGCTTCAGAAGTGTATTGAGAAGCAGAATACAATATGCAATGTCCATGCACAAACTTCCTCAAAATAAGCACTGGGAATACCTTGGCTCACTTTCACATATTCAGGCTCTTACAAATAAGAAAAAAAGATTTGCTTTACACGGGAGTTCTTCAGAACTCCTGTATTGATATGTACATTAACATCAAAACCTTGGATCAATATTTGTCTCCAGCTTTTTCATCTCAGCATCTCTGTTCCTTTTGAAATGATATAGAAATGCTCCAAGTGTGGAGTAACAGAAGGGTATTACCAGTGTAATATAAGCAATGCAATATAAACAGCCATTTAAGCTACTTTTAGATAATATATTTTTCCTTTCCAGACACAAAAAATTCTGCATAAAACATTAAGTACTTCTAAATTATTACTGTTCTCCTCTGCATAGTTCTAAATATGATGAAGAACAGGCTTTCAAGGAGACTGACTGCAATACCTCAGTTTAATCAAAGCTCAAAAAAGCTATTTGTGCTAAGTTCCTTTTTCCCATTTTTTGTTCTTTACACTCACTCGTTGCATTTTATTTCAGATTAGATTTTAATGCTCTTGGCAGTGCAGCTTACAAAGCTCAGGAAACAGAAAGTGCTGGAAATAAAGCAGCTACAGCTGTGTAACAAGTTTCCTGAAGAGATCAAAACATGGAAGGATGTGCTGGTGTGGTGGGTTCACCCTGACTGGACGCCAGGTGCCCACCAAGCTGCTCTATCACTTCCCCTCTTCAACTGGACAGGGGAGAGAAAACATAACGAAAGGTTGGTGGGTTGAGGTAAGGAGAGAGAGAGATCACTCAGCAATTACTATCATGGGAAAACAAACCTGAGCCGGGAAATTAGTTTAATTTCTTACCAAGCAAAAACAGAGTAGGATAATGAGAAATAAAACAAAATCTTAAAAACACCTTTTTCTCACTCCTCCCTTCTTCCCAGGCTCCACTTCACTCCTGATTTTTTCTACCTCCTCCCCCGAAGTAGTGCAGGAGGGGTAAGGGTTTGTGGTCTGTTCATCACACGTTGTCTCTGCTGCTCCCTCCTCCTCAGGGGGAGGACTCCTCATGCTCTTCCCCTGCTCCAGCATAGGGTCCCTCCCATGGGAAATGATGAACGTCTCCACCATGAGTCCTTCCCACAGGCTGCAGTTCACGAAGAAGACCATGGGGTCACAAGTCCTGCCAACAAACCTGCTCCAGTGTGGCTTCTCTCTCCAGAGGCCCTGCCAGGAGCCTGTTGCAGCCCGGGCTTCCCACGGGGTCACAGCCTCACTGTTTCATTACTTTTAAAACTTTTGGTCATCTTCTCCAGCAGTAATACATCTAAAATGAATAAGCAAAATGTACGATCATTCTGCAGTACCAGTGGCCTCAGTGCTGTGCAAACCATCAAAATTAAATCCTCTGTGGTCAAACTCCTTTGACCTAACTGGTCCAACCTGAGAGGCATTAAGCTCCATGCTCTCCTCCTTGCCAAGGACACTTTCCTCCTTTGTTACAGACATTTGTATTTAAAATAATGCAAAAAAGAGATAAAATCATGTCCTTTACTCTGAGTCAACAGTAACCCATAGTGCAGAAACAGCATCTTTCTAGCTACAGACATACAGCTGCACAAATAAATACTGCTCTTGCACAGCGTGCTCAGGGTCCATTCTGGACCCAACAGCAGACATGGGATGACGTGCCAGAGTACTTGCCACAAGAAGATTTGCACAAAAGAGACACCAGTCTGGCACCGGCACTCGTCTCCATGATGTTTTGAGATCCAGCTTATTAATAAGATCCAGAAAGGATCCATGAATGCATTTTTTACCCTCCCACATAAAAGGAATGGCGTAAAACTCCCAGAGAATGCAGTTTACTTTGTCTGGACACACGCTGTGAAAGAAAGACATGGAGCAGGGATAACACATGATTCTTCCTTGTCTTGCAAACTGAGCCAAATGGAAAGCAGGCTTGTTGTGTTTTGAGGAAGGAACTCTAAAAATGTATATTCCTAATGTTTTGGGATGAGCGTTCACTCCACATCCAGGGAGAATTGAAATTATAGTTATTATCAGTTGTATTTTTATTACAGATTTGGAAAATAAAGTAGCAATTAAAGTAAGACAAATATAACAATAGACAAACCCTTCAAAGTACAAGTTTCCTTTTGTGTAAAGCACCAAAAAAAAAGTACCATTTCAGACTAATACCATAAATACATAGGCAAGCACTTAATTTTTAGACATCTATAGTACACTGCAGATTCATTGCTTGAAAGGAGAAAAAAAGCCATAGTACCTGAATAAGGAATCAATAGCCAAAACTTTTCATTATACAGATAATTATGGAAGTCTTGAATTGCCTATGTGGATGGTGGAGAAATAATGCAAGCTAAGGAAGCCCAGAAAGGTTATCTACAGTAGCAAAAGCGTTGGCTGAGGAGACAGTTTTTTGATGCTTATATTTAGTGACGTCTGGAATATTGGGCAAGTTTCTGGCCAGAAATAGCAGCTCATTCAGCAGTTCTGATCCAGGCTGACCCATGAATTGCTTCCATCTGGGCCAGTGCTTTTTCTCAGGAAAGGAAAGAGATTGCAGGCTCCCAAGCATCCATCAGGCTCCCAAGCAGCCAGTGCTCCCCAGACAACTATGTGCCAAACTGTGACAGTGACACGATGTGCTGCTGCCATCCTAAGGGGGCTTGCTCTTGGGGGTGATGACTGCTGCTATGGGACTCTCTACTGAGAAAACCCAGATCCAGCCTTTGCAGCAACTGAAGCTGGAACAGCCAACACTTGTTAGCTCCATTCAAGCATTGTGCAGTCAGTCTGCAAGCCCGTTGGTCTGGCCATTAAGGCTGGAAAGTATAAAGAATTAAAATTAGCTCATAAAGAATAAGAGACAAAGCGTATAATGAACACAAGTCGGCACAATCTTATGGAACCAAGATTTTGTCAAACAAATCTTTAGAGGGGATTTCACTTACAGTGGATAAAGGCATAATAGAGGCACAATATAGGCTGAAGCAAGACATTGATCTGAGTGCTGTGCAAATGAGGATTAGACGCAGCAACCTGAACCATAAATTTCATTGATTAAAATTTATATATTTAACGGATGACAAAATGCCATTCTCAAGGGGGAATCGTCATAAAATAGATGTATTTCTGGCACTTACAGAGTTTGATAATAGACTGAAAGCTCCCAGTACCTCGGTGATGAAAAGCACATAAAGGCAATTCAACAATAATTGCAGATGACACGGAGCTGACAAAGTGGTAAATACTGATAAGGAGAGAGCAATCAGAGATTGCTGTGAATTGCTTGACAAATGAAACTTACTTAAGCACAACATTTCAGTATAGCAAATGCAAAGTAATTGGAAAAGGAAATATAACAGGAACAGTAAAGAACAGTGTCCTAGAAACCAGCAAACTGCTAGTACGTCTCATTACTTCGGCAAAATCAGAACTTTATTGAGATGACAATAGAGTAATACATCTACTTGTGGTTTCTGTAAGTTTAGAAGGGTGGTAGAAATGAGATGATGCTAAGAACAGCACAGAAAAATTAATGAAGGATTGGAGAAAGTACTCGCGTCTTTAAAATTAAAAAGGATGATGATATTTGGTTATGAGGTATATATTTCTTTACAGGGAGAAACTACCAGTCACTGCACAGGTCTTCAGTGAAGATAGGTATAATAAAACCAATGACTGAAAAAACAAATTCAAACTAAAAAATCAAGCATCATTTCTTGTGACGGTGATTAAACCATGAAAATCAATTATCAAGGCTAATACTGCAGCTTCTGTCTCTTGTTATCCTTCGACAAGACTGCCTGTCCTTTAAAAATACAATTCTAGCTAAATGTATGGGATGAACTCAGCATGGCAGTAACTTTTTAAACGAGTCAGCTTTGGTCAAAAGAACAGCAGTTCAGATAATGTTGTCCCTTCTGCATTAAATTATGAGCATCTTAAGATCTTAATTAAGGTCATTCGGCACTAAATTGTTTCTTTTTGCCTTTCGGTGTGGAATTTTACCCTTCCTTTGTGGTAGATCTCATCTTAGCTCCTGTCCAGTGCACAAGGGATATAGTGCAGCCTTTTCTTCAATATTGTTTAGTGAAGTTTTTAATACCTGGTCTGGTGCTGACACATCCTTCTACTACTCATTTTAGTTTACCATTGAAAGGAGAACTGGTCCTTGAAAATGCCTGCACTGAAACACTTGTCCCTCCCAGGACAATCTGGTTACGTTTCATTAGTGTGTTAAAAGGCAGTGAGAAACTTGATACAACCTACAAATGCCTTCAACCCATAGTTACAAGCTCCAGCGCTGGTTGCTCATTTTAATCAGTTCTAGTGTTTTTAATACTGTCCTGGTTTGAGCAACACAGGACTAATTTCTCTCCCAGTGCTTGGCAAAACTGCACGTTTAGAAGAGTCTAGTGTCTGAATTTGTGAAAATATTTACTTTATAGCCAGCTATGGTATGTGGGTTTCAAGGTCTCAGTGTTTTCAAGCTCACCAGATGCAGGGATGAGGAGGAGCAAGACCCGGGCAGTTGACCCAAGCTGCCAACAGGGTTTTTTCATATCACAAACATCACATTAAATATAAATTAGACAGGTTGCTGTGCAGTGCTCTCTCTCTCCCTTGATGGTGGGATAAATTGCGGTGTGTTTCTCAAAACATAACAATACTACCTGTTGTCCTGCCGCTCTGTATTCTGCATGCTGCTTCTGCATCTGGGAGGGCTCTCCTTCAAAACTGTGCAAGCAAGTCATGAAGTGGAACTGCTCCTCCTAAAGCCAGAGAGTGAAGGAGGTGCTAAGGACCATTCACACACCGAATTTTGCCACCACACTCTGCAGTGTTGGGTTTTTTTGCCTCAAATAAACTTTCTTGCCTTTCCAGAGTATAAAGCTTTTAACAAAGAAATCTTGTTCTGTTGTATGTGTATTGGAAAAGGTATATTTTTTTATTTTAATTGCTAAATATCTTTATTTATGATTGTTTATTGACTACCCTGAGAATCAAGAGAGAGGGGGAAATGTGAAATAGAAAATATGGAAATATGAGATGGGGGGGTGGTGTCTGGACACTCGAAGGACAAAAAATTAGTATCACAAAAAATGGCCTTTTAAATTTTTATTAACCTGCCCAAATGACAACAGATATTTGTTTAACCCTACTTTTCATCATATGAGTCCTCTTTTTTTCTACTAAATTGATCTACCTCAGTGCTTTTACCTCAGAGTTTTTTTGCTCTTCATACATATATGAAGCACTTAATTCCAAAACCGATTTTTTCATGAAGGTATAATAGATTATTTCAGGGTTTTTTTTTCCAATATCTTCTCTTTGACGTTGAAATGATTTAATTGAATTACATTTTGAATGAGAAAGATAGAGTGTACTAGCTGATCCGTGTTGGAAGCCGACTTTACAACCGGATTTACATTTTGGCATTCTGATGTACTGGGGCTACTATGGGAACCTGGAAAATATGAATTCCATATAGAATATTTTAATATGATACTAAATATGAATTCCATACAGAAAGTTATAATATGAACCTTCAAATGAATTCCATATAGAAAGTTATACAGCCTGTGGTGCTTTTTTCATGTTTCAAGGGAATAACACTACAGCTTTATGCTTTTTTTACTAATACTGAGAGATGTTTGCATTTGATTGCTGATGTTGCCTTTCTCCCTCTATTCGGCGCATCTAGATTTGGCTGTAGTTCAGACTGGAAGCTCTAGTAGAGTGGTGACTGTTTCTACACCTCCACTTCTCTCTTCCTTGGCACAATCGGACCTTGGTGTGCTGTGAAAGCGTATTGATACACCGTAAGATGTGAACCATTTGACGCAGCATTACACACAATAAGGATATACTGGCTCACTGGAATGTTTCATTATCTACTTGGGTTGAGTTCAGTAGCTTAGTGACTAAATGATCTGTGACAGTGATCCAAACTGGCATTGTTTTCCTTAAATGGCTTTATTACTTTACCACTCTCACTTTATAATGATATATACAGCTAAATTGATGGAGTAAGAAATATAATGCTATTATTACTTTTTAAAATTAACCTTTAAAGTTGAATTGGTATAAAACAAGTATAAAGTGTAAGCAGTTTTAGGTCTATTATATCTAGGTAATTAATTGGCTATTCAATACATCAGCAATGCTTTTATTAAAAAAAAACTAAGGAAATTATTATAACACTGTACACAGAAGCACAGTCAGCTGAAAGCTAATGGGAAGTGTCCTCACCAATGTCTAGTGGCATATTCTTTATGATATCATGCTGTGTCCCAGGTTTACTGGAGCAATACTTTATGCAACCACTGCAATCTGCAAAAACTTCTTCGAAGATTACTTTTGTGCAACGAAAGGTGATCTTCATTTCCATTTTCTGCCCGTGCTTTTAGATCAATGTGTATATATCCATCTGAGGGTCAGAGAATTGCAAGCTAACACGGAAAACTGCTGCAAGATTGGCATTATTGTGCTTTTTAAAGTCTTAAAGTCCCCCCCCTTGACATCAGGAAACATTCTGGCTGTGCTTGTGGCAGACAAAACCTAAACAGATGTTGCTTTCTGTACTGGGGCCAAGGTTTATATTCCCAGCATACGAGGCAGATGCTTGTCAGAGGTAGTTAACAATTTTTAAGCAGAACTGGAACTTCTCAATTAGATATTGGCCAAACAGAAAACCTGTTAGGAATGCGGTGTTGGACTGTGTATGTATCTGTAGCTGTTATTTGAAGTAAATTTGCTTAAAATCTATTTTAAAAAAACCCCATAGCTAGCTATCTGCAGAACAATCTAATTATTGGTTTAAAACTGCGAAAGTTACCTGTTCCGTTAAATTGTCTGGGTCACTCAGGAAATCGTGCGCATCACTTGCAATAAAATGAAAATAAATGCACTACCAGGAATTATATCTGTGTTAATTAAAAGATTAGAGAAAAAATGTGTAATCGTGATGACACATGCAATGAAATCATTCTAACTGCCCAAAATTCAGCCAAGTCCATTTTGTGGAAGACAATCCAAAATGAAAATTAAGAGCTTTATAGCATTCATGGATTATGAAATGCAGTGATTCTTTCAGATATTCATACAACTGACTAAGAAAAACAACAAAAACATGGGTGCTACTTAGAAACACACACATAAACAACTAATTTGACTTATTCCATACACCCAATAAATTGGGATGCTGGTGTGCAAGTATCCCCTTTGGTAACACCTAAACTGTCTGTGGTCAGATACAGTATAGATATATTTGTGTAGTACCTGCTATCCTGTTATCACGTATCTGCAAGTACATAGCCTCTAGCCTGAAGCATTTAAGTCTGCCTAGTGCTGTACCACACTGCACAAGAAGGGAAGAGAGACAAATTTACTGCTTTAGATGATTTTTACCCAATATGAGTATATCTTCACCATGGTGCATTTCAGGCCACTGTTCTTCTCTCTTCCAGAAAGACTTCTTTGCTTTTCCGGATACTGGAGGTGGTCTGTTCAGCATTCTGCATTATACTTCTCATTGCTTGCTCCAGCATGTGGTGGTGGGATGGCTTTATGACCTAGGGGTGCACCATGCACTTCTGTCCTGAAAATACACTGTAGAGGAAACAAGAGGGGCAGGGGGTACACAGCTATTTAAATTGAATAGTGAAACAGGAATCAAGAATCTTGATTCTTAGGCAGACAATGAGTCCAAATTATCTAATCCAATCCTATGCATTCAGAGACTGAATGGCTGCATTTCTTGTTGCAAGACTTCAGCTCTCTCTGAAGTGCCATTCCAAGGACAGTTTTCAAAGTATCTTTTGCTAGAATTAGCACAGAAATTTGATCTTACCTAACAATATCTATACAATTTTAATTTATCCTATGTGTATTAGGGCACGGTCTTTAATTATATCAACCCACCTTCAACCCACCCTTTAGATACCTATAAACATTAATAGGATATCCCCTCAGCCTTCTCTTCTCCAGGCTAAAGAGTCCCAGCTCTCTCAGCCTTTTCTCGTAAGAGAGATGCTCCAATGCCTCAGTCATATTTGTTGCCCTACTCTGGACTCTCTCCAGCAGTTCCCTGTCCCTCTTGAACTGGGGAGCCCAGCACTGGACGCAGTATTCCAGTTGTGACCTCACCAGTGCAGAGTAGAGGGGGAGAATGACCTCCCTCAACCTACTGGTCACACTCTTCCCTACACAGCCCAGGATTCCATTGGCCCTCTTGGCAATTAGGGCACATTGCTGGCTCATGGATAATTTACTGTCTACCAGAACCCCTCAGATCCTTCTCCTCAGAAGTGCTTTCCAGCAGGTCCATCCCTAACCTATATTGGTGCCTGGCATTTTTCCTCCCCAGGTGCAGGACCCTACACTTACCCTTGTTGAACCTCATGAGGTTCTTCTCTGCCCAGCTTTCCAGCCTGACAGAGGCGGAGGCTTGCGGTCGTATCTAGTGTGTCCAGGCAGCCAGGGTGCAAGTGCCGCTTCTTCCATCAGGAGAGTGTCCTTGTGCAGCCCCACCTTATTGCAGGGCAGTGCCTCGCTGCATGCCATGCTGCCCATCTGCCGCTTGTCCCCAGGGAGGGACAAGGCCAGGCTCGGCCTGTCCTGTGGCACTGCCTCTGGCAGCCTTTGGGCCACCTGCGGGTGGGAGGAGGAGAAGGCATGGGACGGAGGGGGCTGCCTTGGCACAGTGGCCCCCACGCTCCCAGCCAGCCTGGCCCCGGCACCAACAGGGACTCTTCTCCCTCCTGCCCCATCTGTCAGCTGGCGCATCTTCTGCAAGCCCCACGGCAGGGCTGGAGTAAGCATTCGCCTCCTTGTCCATGGCATCCAACATCCTCCACTGTAGAACTGCCATGGGCACCCAGGGAAATTACTGCTTCCAGAGGGAGCTGCTCTCCTGGGTGTGGGCACCCCAGGGCTTTCGCTTCTTAAATACCCCACAGTCACTGTGGCCATTGGCCTCATGGTGGCCTCTGGGCACGATGTGGTGACCTTATCACAGAGGCCTGATGGTCGCAATGGAGATGCCCAGGCCCATGACCAGCTGGAACCAGCTGGAACCGGCTAGAACTGGCTCTTCTGTTGTTCCGAACTGTCTGGGACTGGTTCTGCCATGGTTCCAAGCCAGACAGAACCAGCTGTGGCCAGCATGGGGCAGACCCTGCTCTTTCCATGCCATCTTTCCTTTAGCTGCTGTTACTCGTTGGCAGTAATTTCCTCATGGTTGTTTTGGTAGAGGATAAAACCTATTGATATTAGAGAGAAACTGCCGCTGATATTAAATCTCATTCTGTCTTTTTTTTTTTTTTGATAGAACAGATCTTCTAAAAAGTTTTGCAAGCGTAACCCAGAAGAATAACTCAGTCTTCACAGTTTTTCGTAACAGTTGTGGGACAATTAAAAACAAGTTAGTGGAAGCTGTCAGACAGAAGTGCTGAATGTGCCAGGAAAGCCAGGGTCTTGGAATAGCTCCAATTTTGTCTAGGAGGTATTTGAACGACAATGTGCACTTTTAATCCATTTTTCCAATCTGAGTAGGTTTAAAAATTAAGTAACAATGGATGTTTAAACTGTTTTAAGGGGGGTTGTTTTGTTTTCTGCTGTTTGTTTTTTTTTCTGTAGAAATCCTAACTAGCTCGCTTCTTGGAAAAAAAGTGGGAGAAAGGAAACTTTTCTACAAATAGTACTGAACTTAAAGCTGCTAATGACTGTGATCCAAGAATCATTGGGATCTACGAGGCTTGGAGACTCAACCCAATAAACACATCAGAATTGTGCTTTTGGCTCAGGAGACAGAACAGTTAGGGCTCCTTAAAAGAGTAAGCACAATAAATGGGCAGGTCAGTGCGGTAATCCGCATGGTATGTCCGAGATAAACCATGTGGGTCTCTGGATTTGCCAAGCTGCAAAAATGGAAGGATAGATAGAGTGAACAGAGGGGCAAGTGTATGAGATGGAGACAGAGAGTCTGGAACAGCAGCTGAAGGTCAAAATGACTCTAGAGGGAAAGAGGCTGTCTAGAGCTGTCAGGTCCAGAGTGGACCTACTTCCTCAAGTGTCCTGTTTTTCATGCTGATGACATGTCCGTAGGTCAGGATTAAAATGTTCACACTGTGCTCTTGAAGAGTGCCAGAGAGCTGGTGCCTGGCAAGCCGAGCTCTGCAGAAAAAAATCTCTGCTCAGGTTTGTGCCAGACCATTGCTTATGTGTAAATGTGTGAATGACTGGAGAGTGTAGACTCTCAGACCAAGATCAAATAGGTGCTAAGTGATAAACTTGGAGTTTCACGGGCACGGGCACGTAACTGAAAGAACCTGGTGGGTTTTCAATTGCTAATTTTGATGACTGTGGACTTAGTGTGCATTTGCAGGAAACAACAACAACGAAAATGGAACACCACCCAGGCACTTCTTGTTGCAAGCAGCTACGGCAATAAGCCTTTTGGTGAATGGATTGAGTTCTATCTTAAAACATTCTAAGACTTTGCAGCTCTATACCAAAACGAAGGTCAACTTCTTTTGCAATTGGAAATCTTCTTCAGTTTTACAACATAAACTCATTGGCTCTTCAGTGCCATGTAGATTGGTGGTTTTGCAAGTCCCACAATATCCAGTTACCGTATTTCTCAGCAATATTTTGATTTACTCTAATTTAGTCTTGTTTTATGAAGTAAATTTAGAAGTGTTGCAGCTGCATTTTATTGATCACTAGGTCTTTTTTGATCCCTGTGGAAAAAGTCATGTAGCTAATTCAATTATCCAGTCTCATGAAGATCTGAACTTTTTCCAGTTTGGTTTCCAATTGTTCATTATTCTTTCTTGCATTAGTGTTTCATGTATACCTAATTTTCCTCTTCTCAGGTATCAACATAAGTTCGCTGCTTCTTGCTTTAGTAGAACTCCCCTGTAATTATGTCAGATCTAAAAGGCTCTTGTTCCAGCACTCACACAGTGCTTATCTGCCTACTGTAGTTCCCCCTATGAACATAGTCCAGCATCGAACATGAAAATGTCCCTCATATTTCTAACATTTAAACCACGTCATCATTCTTTAGCTCTTTCATTGACTGATTAGGAGCAAGAGAATATCACCCAAAACCACCTGAATCTCTGTCTGGGAACAGTCAGCCTATATCTAATTGAAAAGGAACCTTGAAACATTTCTCATATGGCTCATAGGAAAAAAAATTGGTAGTAAGATAAAAAATAAAATGCAAGTTAGGCCCCTGCCCCTTTCCTTCCCCAGAAAAGTCAGTGAAGCGGACAGACACCAGAATCCAAGGATACCATATGGAGAGTACAAAATAAAAGAAAACATTTTTTTTAAATGCATACAGGAGGAAGAATGGAAAGAGCAGGACAGAAGGTTAATACCAATGTCAGTAACAGGCAGATTTATGGAAAAAACCGTAGTTCTATTACCAGAGGAGGTCCAGGAAGGAAGTGTTTCAGCCAGGGGCAAGAACACCTATTTCTGTAAAGGAATGAAGAATTCACTCCATGTAATAAGTTTCAAGACAAATGTTCTTCCAAGGCTCCTATTTAATTAGACCAAGGCTGACAATTCCCAGACAGAGATTCAGATGATCTTCAGTAATATTGTTTAATTGACCCTTCAAGGAAATCCTGAGAGAAGTTAGAATCAGGATTTTTGTGCCTGTCTGACAATGCTAACTGGAAGCCACCAGCCATTGCCAAAGTACTTTATGCAGGGGACATCCGTACTGTCGTTCCCCATGCAAATGATGAGAGACTATGAGAGATTACAGTTGCAGAAATCCAAATGATAGGTTTTTCATGCTCCCTTGATATATCTTCTGTGTGATCTTTATACTTAATAATCCTGACGAAAATGAATCAGGTTTCTATTGGTTTTGAACTTGCACTGTGAAGAATACAAGCTCATTTTCTCTCCTTTGCATCAGTCACCCAAACATAATGTAACACCCCCCTTTTCCTCAGAGAGCATTCTCTCCAGAAATCAAATTACATTCATTTTTTACTAATTACATTTCTAGAATTGGCACCCTAATATGACCATTTTGCATGCTATTCTATTTGCTCTTAACTCTGCCAAAAGCAACAAGTATCCATTCTTGTAATGTGCCACATGAACTGTTAATTAGGCTCAGATGTTCAGCTTTAGTTTTCTATTTTGAAGTTATTAAGAACATGCTAATTGTAACACAGCAGGTAAATAATAATCTGAAACTCTATTTCATAGCAATTACAAGGAAGCCAAGATAAATTTGTGAGTTACGAACGGATTTAAAAAGCATAGTGGGTTTAATGACCGCTTATACATATTACAAATCTTGACTATTCCTAATAGACAAACACTTACTAATCTTTGTACAAGTTGTGCAACAAAAGAGTCTATTTTGATGAGAAGATGGGAGATCTTCCAATGCTACTGCATCTTCCAGCTCCGCATATACAGGAGAGAGAGTAAGAGATTTTTGTCTTTGGTACAAGAAGATGGAAGCAGCTCCCTCCTGATACACCAGTTCTCTGGCGCCACACAAGCACAGCGGTGACAGGAGCTGATGGGGGACCCACTGGAAGAAAGCAATCATGGTATGCATAAGTTTGACCAGTCTGGTAACAGCTCTGGAAATGTGTCAGGAGCTATCAAGATGACTCAATATTTGCACCAGTCCTTTGGCAGGGGGGTTGGACTAGATGATCTCCAAAGGTCCCTTCCAACCCCTACAATTCTGTGATTCTGTTGGAGTATTGACTGCCGTCGTGGCACAGTGCTGCAGCAGGAGCGTGACACTGATGTGGGGTGCCACCGCTTGCTACTAGCTCTAGCAAATACAATAACCAGCACATTCAGAAATAGCTTTGTCCTTCTTAAGACTGAGCATTAAAGTTATTTTTTGAATCAGTTGTAAACTGAAACTTCCTGACTTTTTTTTTTTTAGCTTTGCCATCTAACTTCTGCCCAAGTCCCCAGTTTTTAGCCAAGAGATTGTTTTAAGGGAAAGAGACACAACTGTGATGGCTTGTGTAACTGCAGTAATTTAAACTCTCTTTTGTTACAAACCAGCCTGGACCCTGAACTGACATCCTTACAAGATAAGCTGTTATCACTACAGATGAGGATGTTTGTATCTCACCATACCTGAGCAATATGTTGGCCTCTTCTCCCAAGTGAATAATGACAGGATCAGAGGAAATGGTCTGAAGTTGGGGAACGGGAGGGTTAGATTAGGTATTAGGCAGAATTACTTTACTGAGAGAGTGGTCAGGCACTGGAACAGCCTGCCCAGGGAGGTGGTGGAGTCGCCATCCCTGGAGGTATTTAAGAAACGTGTAGACATGGCACTTCAGGGCATGGTCTAGTGCCCAGGATGGTTGGTTTGTGTCTGTTTGTGGGTGGGTGTGGTGTGTGGTGTGGTTCGTTTTTTTAGTTGTTTTTTGGGGTTTTTTTGTGGTTGGACTTGATGATCTCAAAGGTCCCTTCCAGGCATGACTGTTGTGTGATCTGTAATAAGCCCTGCAGAAAAACTATCATAAACTGTCTTCTGATAGTTTATGATACATTACTGACTACTTCCTGCACCTACAAATTCTTCATCATTCCCTCTAAATTTTATGATGTCTTTGGTGAATATAAATGTCATTGGCCAGGCAGCCCAGACATGATAAGAAACAATCTGAGTGCTGGACCATCTTTAAGTATGTAGTGGGCTGGCTGAGGGCTGGCAGGGCCAGGAGGGAAACGTTCGCAAAGATGTGACAAGGGGGTATAAAGCTCTTTGGGGGTGTTGAACCTCAATATATCCAAATTAAGAGCCACACCTCTGACATTACCCATGTCTGGTACTCAGTGTCTTAAGAAAGAGGAATTACTTCTCATTTGTGATTTCTGACCAAGTAGAGTTGGAACAGATTTTAGGTTTTTAATTTCCTGAAAATTTTAGGGTGTAACATTTTCAAATGTTACTTATTTATTCCTTATTTACTCTTCTAGACAAGGTCAGTGTTAACACTTTCTCTAATTATCTATATTTAAATGTCTTTTTGAATTTCTCTGAAACAACTGATTCTCAGTTTTCCTTGCGGTGTGGATCTTTCAGAGGTGCCTCCTTTGAGTCAGTATCCCTAATATGCTTCTTGCCTTGCAATACCCAGCAAAGCAAAACTTCCCACGTATACTCAGAATTTTTTTCTTTGCTAACAGATAACAAGTGAAACATTTGCCTTATCAGTCAAATTCAGCTTCTTGACAAGGTTTCTTGATACATAAAGAGGTGCAGTTCACACCATTGCAATAGAGAGGAAAAACACAAACTGCTCACAGCCACATAGAATTGTGAGCATCATCAAACACTGTTGACATTGTTGAACTGAAACCAGATACTCTGACCTCATCCTTGATGGCTTGACACATTTTCCCATGTGTAGGCATTTAAAATGTGACCAGAGGCCTGGTACAAGACCTTTCCATGTCTGCTCAGTGTGACCCAGCACTCTGCACGTTGGTACCTTCAGGCAGGACTCCTGACTAAATTTATCTCCCATTCCACTCACTTTTCTGAACATCAGCTCCAGGGCACTTCTGTAGCAGAAAGTGGGAATGAGTAAGTGGAAATACATTAAACTATCCCTCCTCTCCCCGTTCTTTTGCAATAGTATTCGAAGTGGGATGCAACTGCAGGTCAACGTTATGGCTTTTCCCAGAGGATGTTGACCTCAGCCTAATCCTTTCATCAGAAAATATATTTAAAAACTAGATCCTGTTTATTAAATCTGTTATTTCACTAGTAAAATTATTTGAATGCATTGAATATGTTTCAAGAAAATAAATTTTGAAAATACTCTCTTAAAATTTGTATCAATGAAATTCTGGAGAAAATTGCATGAAACAGGGGACACAGGGGTTGCACAAATGTAAATGAGCAGAGATAATGGAAAAGAAGCATATGATGAAGAGAGGCAACTTTTTTCCCCTCTCTTCTGCAAATGATAGAGCAACTAAAAGGAAGTAACAGAGCCTGAAAAATCACAGACCAAGCATATGAAAAAAATAGAAACAGACAAAGGAAATTAATCATTTCCTGTACAACCAGAGCAATGTTTTCAAGATACGCAATAGGTTTACAAATGAAAACAACAGAGGAAGAAAAAGTTTCTAGAGATATTTCTTTCTTCTTGAAATACCCAACAGCACAAATTCTCTGTATATTCTGAAAGAAACCATTTCGAAAAAAAGCTTTGTGATTGGGCTAAATGTAGCAAATATATTTCTGTGTTCTTTTCTTATACAATTAAGTGGGTCTGACATGTATAACAACATTTAGTCCAGAAGATAAATCATAGTAACAGCTTTTCATGTGGATGCTAAGAATAGACAGCTAGAATGTTCTTTACATAAAATTATGTGTGCTTCTTTATGATAGCTACTTTATTTGCATGAAATAGCAAGTTAAGGATACATTATATAGAATTATATAGGACATTATTAACGCATGAATAAAACATGCTTTTGGTAATGTAGAGTATAGCAACATTTTTGAGGAGTGAGAGTCCCTAAAATTTAATGTAGGGAAAAATACACTCTGAGGAGCAGAACACAGCATGGGCCAGCACACACTGCTACAGATCCACTCACATCGGTGATGCTGATTCATATCAAGTGAGGGTTTGGAACGAAACACTCCCTTCTCCCATTAACAGTCACCAGGTAAAGCAGATGTAGGTATGATTTAGGGCAACTGAGTGATATGGCGCAAGACAGCTGATCAGTGGCCCTTTAACATCCTGCAGCTTGAGAGCAGCTCCAGAGCAGCTCCCACTCCACGGCAAAGTCACACAACTAGCAATGAGAATCTGGGGACAAAAGATTGCCAAGTAGTACAAATTCTCAGCTTTGGGAGCAGCTGAGCCAAGCACAGGCTAATGAGTCTGATATCAGTGACTGCCTTGACGCCCAAAGGGACCTCCAAGCCCACTCTGCAGAACCCATGAAAAACATAGGTCTTATAGCTCTTGGCTTTGATTTTAGGGTCACAGTAAATAGTCACCAGACTGTAACGGACGGAGACTCAGGTCAATAGGACAGAGACTCGAAGCAGACACTTTGTTCAGGTTTCAGATTTTGACTCTCTAGCACCTCTGACAAAACTGAAAAAACTGGCAAAAGATGCTCCCAGCTTGATATTCAAGAACTGAGCACTCAGTCAATATTAGCTAAAATCAGCATTTCTCTTTCTTGCTAGGACTGTATCAGAGACAAGACAGCAACTAGTGCAAAAAAGGATAAGAAGTGTCGGGTTGCTTTTTCTATTTCATTGTTCTTCAGTACTTCTGAATATTAACTTATTTTGATGAACAACTAGAAATTTTAAATGCGGTTGCAAATGAATTGCCTGGCCAGAGCTAAATGGTAGATAATTCACACAGCCTATAGAACCTCCTACCAGTCATGCTTGATAAGCAAGACATGATGAGTTTCTTCTGCTTCATTTCCCCTACTATTCTGACAAGAAAATGAGGTATGTGATGTGATTGCAATGTGTATACAAGAAAAGAAGAGAGAAGGACTGAAAACTTAATTACAAAACATAGACTGACATAATACAAATTTTTGTCTATCATAGATTTTTTTTTAAAAAAGATATTGAAAATATTTCCTGTTTAAAAGGAATAAAGAACATAGAAATAAAGACATAAAGAACATATAGATGACCATTTTCTCTTTACTTGGGATAGAAGTAGCATTATCTCTCCCTTATACTGATTACACTGTAGTGATACTGAGCCCTCATCTTCAACGGATGTGTCAGCCTTAAACTCACCTTGTCTGGAGTACTTTAGCCTATAAAGTACTACAAGAACTTCATAATAGGAGCAAACAATCTGTCCCAAAGAATACTGTGGATTTTAAGCTAGACAACCACTCAGTCCCAGCAGCTTCTTGCATTTACTTCATAAAGATAACAAGAAGTTCAAGCATTAGTGTTTTTCTGTAGAACACCTTAGCCACTAAAGGTTTTTACTGATGTAACAGCAAAGGGTTTTGCATTATTTATTTAACTATCAGCTCTGAGGGTGTTTGAACATCATCAGTGGTGAAAGCCACTGGAAGTCAATGAGATACTCTGGGAGTTCATTAAGCTAATAATTCTATTTAGCATAATGATGTAATGGAAAAATGACGCAAATACTTTACACAAACACAACAACGTGTAGGGATTACAATTATTTGGTTTACTAATTAAACCTCCCATTTGGCCTCTTTGCTGCAAGTTTAATTTTATAAACTCATCATGCATGTCATTCTATGAGTCATGAAGTAGTTAAACTGGTAGACTATATATAAATTTTATGTCCTAACGGAGAACTTTACTGGGATTTTCTTCTGTGTATAGGGGTTTGGTTTTGTTTGCTGAAAATACTCCGAAACACTGGTAGTTAATCAAATTCAAAGCCAGTTGAACCCCAGGAGTTTGATTCAAAGGTCATTAAAATCAGTAGAAAGTTTTCATGGGTGCCGTGGTTTAAGACCAAGTGACAATATGAAGGTTAAATTAATTTGGATAGCAAATCACCAAATATATGCAATTGTTTGAATTCTCCAACTTTGCTGTTCTGTGGGAACAGACTCTCTGTGGGAGAATCAGTGCATTCCAGGAGGAAAGCCAAAGGGGGATCCCACCATGCCATGAGCTGCTGAAAGAGACCGGAGCTAAGCTTTGATCCAAATGTGTTTAGGCTTAAGGACATAAAACACATTAGTAGAAATGATGAGTGTTGATGATGAGTAGAAATATGAGTGCTACAAATCTTCTGATCTCTCTGGTGGGTTCAATCAAATATTTTCCTAGGAATGAGAGCTTGAATCACTGTGTTCAACCTCATTGCTGCCTTTAGTTTGAAATGCATAACTTTTGCATCTTCCTTTCTAAAGTTTGGAAAAGTATGTTTTGAAAACAGTCAAACTGGTTTTCAGTGTTGTGCAGACACAATCTTCATTGCTTAGATGATTTTTTTTAGAAACTTTCTTTTCTCCCTCTTTTCCTGCTAAGTATGTCTGTAAAGACTGCAAAAACCATTGTCTTGGCAAGTGTGTCTGAACTCAGTACTCTGCCATTTGAATTATGGATTTGGTTCATGTCTTTTTAATAGACAGAGACTCACTAAGATTAAATTCTATCTACTCATGCTCCATTATGATCTATTGACAATGCAAACTCCCTTTAGCTGTGTAGTTAAACTGTACTTGTGATGCCTGGGGCTGCTGAAGAAATGTGGTCAATCCAAGAATTTCTCCTTAATAATTTCTGTAAATTTGCTGTAAAGTTTTAGCTGAATATCAGACATGAAACTTCAGATGCGCACTTCAACATGTTATGCCCATAAAAAATTATAACTGTTACTTATTAAATATCATCCCATATAAAGAAAATTGGACCTCTTACAGCATCTGAGTAAGCAGGTTAAATCTGAAGATATGTACTAGCACTTTACAAATTTTTAGAAATATATATTCAGTCTGGACTTGACATTTACTTCTTTATATTGACTACGTGATTACTGTAAACAGAAAAGTGGTACCATTTTTCACCAGTAGAAACACAGTTCATATGAGAAAGATAAGTATAATTTATAAGACTTCACTTTAAAATTTCTGATATAAAAAAGATTTTTTTTATGACCAGCTAGTAATAGATAAAAGAATTTTGTTCTACAAATTTGAAAAATTATTCTTACAAATCTGTTTTATGTAGTTAATGTTGTATAATATCTTAACTATGTAATACAATGGAAAATAAAATTTAAATGACCAATCTATATCTTGACAGTATTATCTACAGTCATCTTGCAGAGAATTTCTAACTACTGAATTATAACTTCTGAGCATTAGTTCTTTACATTTAAAAGGCAAAATTGAACTTCTTGTTGCTTAGATTGCATTGATTTTCTGAAAGCACAGAATTTAAATCTCTGAGACACAATTTGTTCAGTGGCATTAACACTCAATAAGAGTCCCATGGTGCTTTCTTGAGAGTGGTCTTTGGTCTACACGATGGTTTGAATTATTACCTGCAATGATTTGCAAGTACCTCCTTTACCTGCAATGCTACAGTCAGAAAATAAATGGGAGAGATGTCAGAACAGTATTAAATGCAAAAAGGATTGATAACTTGATGAAATAATTTTCATTAGGAAAAAAGTTTAATAAAACTGTTTATTGTTCTGAATGATAAGTCCTAATATTCCTTGAGTATGAAAAAACTGAAAACTGTCTCTTTTTTTCTCTTTGCATAACTTTTATAAGATGAAGGCTCTTCAAGGAAAAGTAGAGTTCACGTTGTTTCTCCTAAAGAAAGTAAATATACACCATTCTGAGAGAGAGAGACCCACATATATATATGCTATATTTGTAACATTTGATGTCTTGGCCTTCGTTTTGGTTTGAGCCTCTATGGAATTTTGATCGAAGATTTTTTCTTTGGAAAAGACTTGCGTCTCTACAGAATCCCTACTCCTGGGGATTGTATAATGTTGGGAGATACCTTTTTTATTTTCCTAACATGTATGCAGATTCTCTTTGCCAGAGGAGGAATATTTTTGGCATAGTTTCAAAGAACAATTTTAATTAACATTATCACTGGTGATAATCTTTAGTTACTTGGCACACAAGCAAGGACTAAACTGGTGTGCACTTTGGAACTGCCAAGACCAAAGTGAGAGACACCAGGCAGACTATTGGCATCAAAAGGTTTCCAGATTAAGAGCATTTACAGTGATTTTTACTGTCTCCAAGAGGCTAAAATTATAGTAGCTGAATCCAGAATAATGAGCTTCCGCCAACCCTTAATGCTTTGGCTTCAGGGATGTTTTGATTTATTGAAATGCACGTAAGTTAATGGGAAAAAAAGAAGGAACTTTTAAAAATATTGCAATAATTCAAAAGCTTTCCATATGTTCAGATATATGTGTATATACTTCACTCCCAAGTCTCTGTGCCAAATTCCTACCAGCAGCAGCTTGTTGCTATAGAGAGAACACAACACATAAGAGGGTGAACCAGGTGACAGACTGAACCATGTACATCTGTTATCTCTGGAGACGGGATCGCCTGTATCAACCGGGGACAAATGAGGTCGAATACAGTTATCCAATGTTAGTGTCTGCCAAAACCCAACACAATTTGGCTAATTCTTTCCTCCTGATACAATTATCTGTTTAGCACAAGAGTTATCATATTCATTATAATTCTGGACATCTCCTCAATCTATATTAATTATAAGGATAATATTATTTAAAACACAGAGCTCACAGAGTCACATCGCCAGTCAGGGAAGCACATTAGCCTCAGGCTAATTGCTCAAGCAAATTGTTGTGCTTCTGTATGTATCATTTAGATTCTCTTCATGGCATAAATAATCACTAGCTTGGCCTAAGATGTCCTTTCAGTACAAGTTCCTAGGCATGCATAAAAGAGGGAAGTTTCTGCCCTGTGGGTAAATAAAAAGGTTTTATTTATCTTCAGGTATCTGGAATTGCAATGGTCATTCCCTCAGCAGTGTCTGTGCCCTTTTATCATAAGATGGAGGCATGATAAGAATGAAAGAGGAAGCCAGTGCGCACACAGATTTAATGGGATCTTGCTTCTTAAATCGTTTGTAAATCTAAGCAGTAAATGTATCCCACTGCATAAGACAGGATAAATGGCAAGTGATAAGGCAGCTGCAATGAAAAAGTGCAAAGCTAATTGTATCAGTCAGAATTGGTAGAATAATAAACAGAGAAAAATGTGGATATATTTCGTTGGTTTTATTGACAAGCAACCAAAGCCACTAAGTTCATGAATTTTAGCCTTGCAAGGAGGATTAATCTAAATGTGTTTTGCCAAGCAGACTGACGGAACATTTACCCTTGCACAAGAAACAAACCAGCTGAGAGATCTGTATACTCAAGCAAAACATAATGCAAATAGACATAAGAAAACATCAACTTTGGTACAGTAAATTAAAAAAAAAAGTAAACCTGGTTTAGCAATGATTCATTCCATTCCAGATGTGACAATTGGAACTTCTGTAAAGTAAAATTTTCATGTTGTTTAAGACATCATGACTAACTCAAGCTGGATTACGAAATGGGTCACTGGTAAAGAGAAATGTATTATGTCTGCTTTAGAAATCCATCAGGCCGTATTGGGGGGAAGTGTGGGGCTCTGGAATAGGCAAATTAACACTAGCAGATTCGCTGAAATCAGACCAAATCAGATTTAATTCAGGATACGTTTTCAGCGCAAAGATGTGTTAGGAACAAGATGTATAGCCATTTCCACCGGCAGATTTTTAATTTTGAAATAATAGGTCTTGTCTTGTCATCAGTCCCAAATGAGAGTGGTTTCTGTCTTCTTAGACTACTCAATACCATCCTAAACATACTTCCCCAAACATGACAGGTAATTGTACAAATTAGCTGCTCTGCTTGGAAGAACTATCCTTTTCTCTGGGGTATGAAGAGCCAGGTTCTGTCTCTGCTTCCATTTCACATGCCCTTGGTTAAATCACCCTTCAGCACAGGGGAAGGCTCATCCCGAAATTTTCATAAAAACCCATTTGGGTTCCTTTGAAGTCTCTAGTAGTCTTTCTGCTGGCTTCAAACATCTTGGGAGGGGCTCCGTCATGGATAAACAAGGAGGAAATATAAGGCGAGCAAGGAAAATTACCTTACAAAAATAATGTTGGTACTGATCTAAAAAGAAAAAACACACATATATTACACAGCATGGGATAAAGACAAGGCATTCCCCTGTAAAAGCTGTGTCATAATCCATTTTACATGCGGGGGCATTAGAGAAGGAAATTTCAGCATAATTATCAAGGTTGTAGGTGGCACATTACTGAAGCTAATGCTTCAATGCAGTGCACTGCTGAGGTACGATTTTCCAGAAGAGTTTCATGCCAACAGACCCCTCAGAAGATTGCTATTGTTACCTGATCCACCAAAGCTCATTCTGGAAGCTGTGTTCCCCTAAGGCTGCCTCTAAGACTAACATGCCCTGCCTAGAGCCAGCACCTCCTGATCACGCCTGAATCTGACCTCCTACACCTGTAAGACATTTCTGCCCCACCGTGTGAACCTGTGTCCAGGGTTAAATTAGGGACTTTCTGTCTTGGTCTCCATTTGCACTGAGAGCATGCTCTCAGACATCCTGAACATTAGTATTCGATGGTATCTGCTCCTTCTGAAGATGTTAGATTAATCGGGAGGTTTCATCACAGCCACACACACATGCCAGGTATCCCTGGCTGCTGCCAGTCTACTGAGAAGACTTGTCCCTTGCATAATGACTGCCCTTCTTCTTGCACAAAACCTTCACTACCCAAAGGAATTAGGTAACACACACACACACACAGAGAATGGTAGGGGTTGGAAGGGATCTCTGGAGATCACTTAGTCCAATCCCCCTGCCAAAGCAGAAACCTTCTGCATGAAGTAACATTTTCTTGTGTAGGATTGTTTTCTAATCCTAGGCTTTTGTTTTGGTAATCAGCACCTTGGGATGCTGTAATTTTGCTTAAAAAGAAAAAAATTTTAAAATCCAAGGCTGATCTAAAGGCATTATCTGAGGGAATAAAGGCAAACCCTGCACTGCAAATATTTTGATTAACAGGCCACAGTCATAGAATTCCAGTGCTATAAACAAGGTCCTGATGTCAGCTACAGTGTTGTTCTGACTGTCCATCTGCTCATCTTTTGGTTATAAAAATTACATTTTACTGCATTTTGGACCAGAAGTTAGGAACGGTGGGGTTTATTACCATGCTCCAGATTATATTAGATATCACAGTTGTTTTTTAATAGATATGCAAAAGAACCTCGCCCCGTCTCCTCTGATATGTTTTATAAATTTATCAGTTGAACTGGCAGGTGCTATTGGTACTTCAGACATAAAAGAGTTTTGCTAAGTAATACTTCCATAGAGCTTTCCTATCTTTCTAAGACAAATCTTTCTCAATGCAAGCTTAATGTTTGGAAACTACTCTGAGAGTTTGGGAGAAAGAGAGGAAAGAGAAAAATGTTGCAGGAGATGGGCAGAAGTAGATTTCCCCTTTCCACCTGCACATCCTTTATGTCTGCTCCATGCATTGCTACTATATATACAGTACATTGGTTTGAAAATAAACCTTGAAATGCTGATGCCAAACCTGAAAACTGGGAAGAACTAACAATTTCTTTGACTTCTAATGTATCTTGAATTTCTCTCAGTTATTCCCATATTAACCTCATTAATTTGAATTTGGCCAACATGTTTTTGCAGAAATAATTCAAACTTCATTTGAAGACCTTAATCAATAATAACTCTGATAATAAAAATAATGTCCTTGTTAATATTTACTGCTTATCTTGGTAGCTTGTGTAATTGAGTAATAATGACTTTTGTAAAAAATGTACTTAATTTGTCATCTAAATCATTCAGCTTTAATTCCAGACCATTGATTTTTATCCCATTTTACTATTTAGTTGGGCTGAAAAAAAATTTTATAAAGCTAGTCTTTTTCCTCATGAAGATACTTTTATAAGTGAATAACATCTCCTCTCACTCTTCCTTTCTAAACAAAGTGAGCCCTTCTGTTCTTTAAAAGAAAGCCAGACCTTTCATCACTTTTAGTCCTTGCACCTCCCTATGCACAATTTTTCATTGTCCCTCTAAAAATGTGGGTAGCTGTGGGATTCAATATATTCCTTCTGTAGAAAAAAAGCCACTTAGAGAGGTAAAGCCGTGCTTCTATTCCCTCTCTCTATAAGGGCCTAACACTAGACTTTTTGCTACAACAGAACATTGTGATTTTATTCTTGTCTACCTCTTCTGAAAATGCATTTTGCCATTACAGAAGTACAGCAGCTTCTGAATTTGGGTCTGGTAATGTTTATGCATCCTTTTCTTTGGAAATTATCAAAACTTGTAAGTATAACTATCTGGCCTTCATCACTTGCCACTCAGTGGCACCTTCGTGTGATGTGTACATTGGTATTAATTTATTTATTATTTTAAAATCTGATTCTTGATTACTGATGAAAATATTGAGTCATGCTACACAGAAAAGCACTCCTTGAAAGTCCTCAATGGAAACTCCAGCACTAGAAACTCCTTTCACCTGTTATTTCTTATTAATGACAAGGTTTGAGAGCTCCAGGTCAGCTCTCATCTCATTATCATGTGCATATCAAATGCCAGTTTTCAATTTGAAGGTCATATTTTGCCCCACCCCTGGAAGCGTTCTTCCCCATCCCTGGAGGGGTTCAAGGCCAGGCTGGATGGGGCTTTGAGCAACCTGGTCTGGTGGGAGGTGTCCCTGCCCATGGCAGGGGGTTGGAACTGGATGATCTTTAAGGTCCCCTCCAACCCAAACCATTCTATGATTCATAAAGTAAAAATCAAACTGCTTACCAAAGGCTTCATGTTTTATAGAGCCTTTATCAGCTAAACTCATTATCTCAATTTAAAATGATGAGATATATTGTAAACCAGCTAGGCCATGTGTTGAGGATTGTTTTCAGTTTCTGTGGGGGCGTTTTGTTGTTGGGTTTTTTCCCCATAGAAAGTTACAGTGGCTGCCATTAATATTCTCTCTCCTTCTTTATGGATTGAATCCAGTCAGATTTTTTCTGTTAAGCAGACTGTGACTCTCCAAGCAAAACAATGTCTGGTCTGCAGGAGGAGTAAAACAGCATTTGATGCTCATGCCATGACAGGCTGTCTACAGGAAAAGATCGGGATTGTTGATTAGTGTAATATAAGCAATAACAGACAGCAGGGCAGATTATCTTTCTAATTCATTGAACCTTCAGGAACTGGGAAAGTTACCACCAAACATCCTACACACCGCACAAAGTCTTGCATTTAAGGTACCCTTCTAGTTACTAAAATGTATTATATCAGTAGAAATGCAACCCAGAAGTTTCAAATTTACTTATCTGTGACCTTTCTCCCTGAATTTGTATGAACTCTGAATCCAAATGCAAAACTTGAAGTATCATCACATATTTGCTTGCAAATTTTAAACACTGGTGAATTTGCTCTTTAATTTTGTCTCAACCCTATCAGTCAATTACAGCTTTTGAATGTATATGTTTAGTTGTGTTGCTATAGTTCCCTTTGTTATGCAGAGCAAAACCCCATGAAAAGAATTTGCATTTTGCTGAGAGAAATCTGTCTTTTGCCTCTTCTCACCAGGAGATTATTCTTTGTGCTATTTTGGTCTCTTGCTGAGAACATTGTCTTAAAATCTCAGAGAATTATGGCCTTATATCAGATGGCAATAACAAAAAAAAACCCACCCACAAACGTGATTATTCTTAAAACAAACACTATTCTTTATCAAAATGCTGTATTGAAATTTAACAAGATTATTTCATCAAGTTATCAAAACCAAGAAGAATCAAAAAGAACTTAGGACACTGTACTTAACAACAATTTATTATAAATGTGCATAAAAAAGAACACCTCAAACTTAGTTTTCTCCTGTTTTTTTTTTTTCTTTAGAGATAGAAACAAGAAGAAAAGAATGAAGGTATTGGAATAGATGCAATGAAATGCACAAACTTTAATTGCTTTTACTTTCATATTTCACTATTAGAAAAAAACATCAGTCAGATATTGAATAAAACCTCCAAATGTTTTATATTTTCACCCCAAAGTTGAGCAAAAGGCAAAAATAGGCTATTTTTTCTATACTAGTTTTGTAAGCCAGCATTTTGTGTTACTGTCTGATGTACTTAATATTGAAATAATCTGATATAACTAAAGTGCTTAATTCATTGGTTAGGGAACAACACTTATAAAATATCTACATCTCCTGAACTAATTGCATTTACAGAAAA
>VXAK01016466.1:93558-115518 GCA_013399435.1 Arenaria interpres
AAAAAAAAAAAATGAAAAAAGAACAGAAGAGATATTGTAACCACGAAAAGAGATGGTGCTTTGAGGTGCTATTGAAAATACAAGGATACAATTTTGCTAGAGAGCACTTTGTCAGCCTAGAATGAAAAGGCTGCACCCCAGGAGCCTAAATTTTCTTCGTTTCCAAGATCATGGCAAGGATGCAAAGGTATCTATATATGTTGAGGATATAGCACTACTTCTTCCTCTCAGGAGGCAGAGACAGGACCAAATTCGGAACTGGAGCCCATAGGATACTGAGTTTTCTTTTCCTACAGCCACACGTGTTGGAGTGGTGTAGCCAATGTAACTTAAGGCAACTAACAGACACAAAATTATGGCAAATATTACCTTGATGGATAATTCCAGTAATGGTAGAGGTGCAAATGGGACTAAACCTCTGTCTTTGAGCAGGACCAAGGCTGTTAAGGCTTCATTCCAGTTAATCAATGGATGTACTATTATTTACCTGCAGCAATGATTGTGTGGCTCTTTTTTCACTTTAAGGGCTTTTATTATTTATTGTTTTACATCATATACATCATACACATCAAGAAGAGTCATAAATAGTAAATAACTGTGGCTATGTGTAGATGTTGAATAAAAGGATAGCTTCTCCTTTTCATGCTACAAGAGGAGGCAGATTTAGACATAAATATATTCAGACATGGAATTAATAGAATTGACTGACACACCCTAAGGAGTTGCATTAATTTTTTAATATTTAATCCCATTTTGACTTCGCAAATTAGTACGCCTGCACTCCAGCAAATATTAGATTTCTTTTGTAATAAGTTGCTTTCAGAGAAGGAATTATATTTGGCTAAAACAATACCATAGGTAAAATTTTGTTAGTATGTTTCATACCTATAGATCTCCACTACTGTATTAACCCAGAATAGTGCCCCACAAATGAGGCACATTTTTACAACTGCAGATTTCAAGCCATGTTGAAGCCACACCTCTTCCATCCACAGTTTAATCCCTCAAATGCACCAGCACATACTGCAGTTGCACCTAAAAGTGGTGGAAGTAACAATAGGAGGAAGAAGACATGAGACAACTATTCTCTTTTGCTTTTCAGAGCAAAAAAAGAAGAGTTTAAACTCCCTGCTTTAATGAAACATGGATTTTCGAGTGACAGAAGCCCACTTCCACTGCATTCTGTTTCCCTCCTCCTTTCTCCCTCGGGGTGAGTGAAACAACGACCAGGTAATACGTTGGCGTTGTTCCTGGTGTTAACAAGTCCTCGTGCTAGCATGTAGAGCTGCAACTTTTGTCAAAGGGGAGAGAAAAGCTATTTCCTACAGGCCACCATGCAGAAAAAAGTCAATAGGCCACCACAGGGATCTCCAGAAAGGAAGGGCTGAATTACTAAATGGTACTTTTTAACAATAGGGAGAAATGAACCAATTCTAAACATAATTTGGGAGATAATAGTGCATTCCAAACTGCTCAAAATAATCCTGTGTAGCATCCACCTCATGCCTTTGAAGCTGCTTATTGTTCCAGGTCTAGCCATCAGAAGATGGTGCTATCTTCAGACACAGAATGAGAAAAGCTGATAATTAAATCAGCCATGGGAGACATTGAAATTATATTTCCGAGGCTAGACTTTGATTCATAACACCCGCAAGCCCTAGAGTATTAGAAAGCATTGCTAGAGAGTTTGTGCCTAAGACCAATTCTCTTCTCAGAGAGCAAATCAGAGAGCACACGTTCATCAGCTGAACTTTACACAAGTGTCAGTAGGAGCAAACAGCTACTTTATCTTCATGTGAAAGGGCATTCTTCTTCAAAAGCTCAGTCAGGTGCCTGATCACAGCCAGCAATTATTCAAGCAGATAAGTCAAGATTTTGTCGTTAGTGGAGACAGTAATAGAATCGCATTGATTAATGTAATTAAGTGTAATCCAGCATTCAGACTTGCAGTCTGAGTTGGCATTAGGTATTATTCACAGTTTTATTTTGTAAGAAGGTCCACACAAATGTATTTTCTGAAAAAGATTAGAAGGTACTTTGCTGCTGGAGGTAGTGACTCTTAGTGAGATAAGATAAAAAACATAGTTTTCATTATAGAGATAAATGCAAATGCTGAATGTATTGGAGTAAAGAATGTTCGAAGTAATTCTATTTTCTTTAGTGTCCCTAGCATAAGCATCTCAGAAAGTCACAGGTTTTAAGAGCAGAGCAGAAAGAGCACCCAAATAATTTGTTCTGTCTTCATATTTAATGATAGAGCAAAGCTTGCTTTTAACAGATAAGAAGATTTGAGAATAAAAGGAGATAAGCCATACGCCTTACGAAACATGGCAAATAATTTTCCCTCTCCCCTATGCTAAGCAGGCAGAATATTTACATTTCATTTTAATACATTCTAAGTACTAGAGCAGACACCTTCATTTCCCACCTCATTTAGGTGTCATTAGATGTGTGCCACCATGGAACCAACTGAAAACTGGCTGGCCTGGCTCATGAACACCACGAGAGGCAGTGTCTCCCTGTGCAGTTACTACTTGGATCATCACAAATGTTGTTTTGGTTTAATGTGAGACTACAAATGTATATTAAGCCCATGATAACTTCCCTTATACTGTCTGAGAGACAGAAAATAATGATTAATTCAGAAAAATTCCTGTGCCTTAATTTTCTTTTCTCCTGAACATGTAGCTCCTCAGAATCCCATTTCATGATCTCATTTCCGTTGCACAAATAGCCGGCAGCAGATTTGCACAGGGAGGTATAAGGTTTTACAGGATATGGTTCTATCTGCAACTACAGTGAAAGAAGCCCTGGGGAATGGAAGGACGTTTAACAGGACACTCCTGTCAGTGCAGTAAGGTGTTTCTAGTTAAAACCTTTTTCTTCATTGCAAAGGTATATGTCCTCTGGGAGACCTGCATGAGGCTGTGACATGGGGTGACACGCTTTCCATGGCACGTAAACAAGTTTAATGGCTTAGACTGTGCTCCTAGCCAGCACTTCAGCTACTCAGAAGAGTGACTTCTAGGAAATGAAAATTAAAACCACTTTGGGATCTTCCACTGTGGAAACCAAACTACATCATTACATATATAGATTATAATTTTTTTTAAATTTCCTCTGAACTGCCTTCTGTTTTTTTAATTACATTCAAGAAGGTAAGAGGACCCTAAGCCAACATTTTAATGAATGTAATTCAGAAGGCTAACATTAATTTCTTAAGGAGTGACAAAGGAATCAGAGGGGTTTTTGTAGTGATGCTTCTCTGACTTTATACTTTATTAGAGAAAAATTAATGGGAGACAATTCTGACAAAGGTCATGTAAATCAGCACTTTAGGACAGGAACCAACTATTCTAGTTACTTCAGAGAAGAAAATAAGCTACTGTCCTCTTAGATATACAGAAGAATTAGGACAGTGAAATATTAGAAGGAAAGTTCAATAATGCCAGTGTATCAAACATCAGGTCAATGGTACTTACCGGAAAGGCAGAATATGGAATCACAATGAGTAGAATTATCCTTTTATTTCAACTAGACTTCATAACTCTTTATCAGACACAAAATATCAGTGGTTAAACTTGCTGTTATAGAGAACTGGCTGAGCAGGCCTTTAAAATTCTTTTCAGTTCATGTTATTTCACACTTCTCCTGTGCGTCTCTCCTTTCACCCCACCCTAAGAGAGAAACAGTATTATTTCATTCTGGAAGTTAGCAAAGTTCATTAAATGTATTTAAGCAAATCGTTCTTTGTGATTTAGCCTCATGCCTGAATTACCATTACAAATATATTACTTAGAAGAGCTACGATGAATAGATAAAAAAAGACAAAACAGATTTTAAAAATTTATTTTATTTTCCTTTCATAATGATGATCATCTTTTTCACTCTCTATCCTTTTTCTGGCTATTCTTGTGCTTTCTTTCTTCTCTTTCTGTTCACTCCTGGCTACAGTAATTGTAGTGAGTAATAGTAGCTCATGTTGTATCAAAAACCACAAGGTGATTAAGAAAGTGATAGCAGTAACCATTTTTGAGCATTTGTAGAATAAAATAACATAGCTTCTAGAAGACTGTGCTGTGTTAGCAATGTGTATAAATGACTAGACAGGCAGAAAAGTTGTTGAACTAATATGTGCGAGATAAAACAGAGAAAGAATTGCATGGTATTTACGGTGCCTGTGCTTAGGATTGGCCCTCTTCCCAGCCAAAGAAATCAAATGCCTTTAACATTATTAAGAACCAATATTGTGCTGAAAAGGCAATAGATTTTGTTAACTGATCAAAGTAGATCTACATATTTAGACCTAAATGAAAGATATTTCATTTATAATTATCCCTTCTTTTCCATAATTGCATATCCATTAATTTAGCTCTTTCTTATCACATTACTGAAAATGACTCTGCCCATGTATTTATCATCATTTTCAAGCAATTTAGTGAGGAAAAAATGCTCAAATTCTCTTGTTTACGTTACTGGTTCATTGGGCCTTGTTTTTATCAGGAGAAAAAGGTGTTTTCACAGTGTGGCAGCTGAAATGGAGCAACTAATCCTAGTGAAGGAAAAGTGACCTTGTAGCTGCCCCATGACTTAGCAGAACATAGTAAAGAATGACAGGAAACCAAGAATATACCATGAGCTGGTATCCTGGTAAGAAGTACTCGTTATACCTATGTTATCCCATACTTTTCAGTGGCCATCATTAACGCCTGGAGGTTTTGTCTTAGTTCACAACCGTGTCCACCATAGCAAATAAATAAAATAGCTAGAGTGAAATAGAGCCAGAAAATGTATTTTCTCTGTTACTAGAAGATGAAGTCCACGCCCCATGAAGGCCTTAGTTCTGTCAATCAGCTACCTATATCCTCTTCAGATTGGTTCTCATACTGCAAAAAGGTTTCATACTGTGATGGTTTTTTTTCCATTTGAACCTTTGTCTGAAGTGTTAAATTTTCAAAACTGAAATAATGAAGTCTGAGATATCAGCATCAAGTCATTGAAGTAACTTGTCAGATCACTTTGTACCCATGTATTATCTTTATGAGACTGTCATGGTCACAGATGACACCATCCACCAACTTTGGACTGAATAATTTCAACACAGTGGATACACAGAAAACAATCTCCTATCAACAGCTAGGAACTTGGTAGCTAGAAATTTTCATTATCACAGTAATTATGCCATCATGTGTATAACTTGTTATTTAATTAGTCAATTGAATTTTGATGAACCTTAAAAATAATTCTGTCTTTATCATACTCTCAGCTTAAGCAACAGGAAACAACTGTTGCTGGCTTCTTGCTAGTATATGCTACATATTTTAGTAATAATCATTTCCTGACACTTGTGCTTAACACAATTTTTTCCTCTGGCACAGAAGAGTGTTTGTTCAGGGAAGGATGACTAGAAGCTATAAGCTATCATTTATGGCTTCCTCTGCTGGGAGCTGATCTCAGCTGGCCCTAAGGCTATACCAGGTAAGAACTGTGAGGATGCAACTACACTGCTTTTCTGTGCTGGATCCTTCCTTCACTGCAAATGGCAGTGGCAGGGATGTACCTAAAGCAGCTTTAAACTGGTTTTTCATTTGAAGCAGCTTTCTTCTAATTTTTACAGCCTCAAAACAATAAGCTGAAATGGGAAAGAGACCTGAAATACACTGTCCAAAGATTATTAGCTAGCAATTAGCTAGCTGCCTGGCAAGTCTTTTCTAGGCAGACACAGGTACAAGGCCAACCAATTTGTTCTACCTAAATAACCAGTGACTTTGCAACTTGCAGTGATAGCGAGCAGCTGCCACTGAGACAGGATCTGGAGCTTTCAGCAAAGGCACACAAGGCTTACCTCCAATTCATGTGTTGAACTTGCCTCTCCAAGGGCTATTGTCAGCTGTACTTTCCTCTGTGCCAAGGAAGCTGTTGCAGAAAATACCTGGATATTCCCTAGACCATGGACCCTTGGATTTGGGTGGTTTTCATTGCCCATGTACTGAGACGAGCCCGTATCCCCAGTGCTAGAATCCACATTCTTAATTACCTTAGGATAATTAAGGAATCATGTGATTTGAGCCCAATCAACAAGTTTCCTCCCTTCCCACCCTTTTCTTAAAGGACTAGATTTTTTTTCCCAGCAACTCCCATGTTTTCCCTCTGGTTTCTTGAATTTCTTTTTCTTTGACGCTTACATGTCTGTTTTCTACCATAAAAGCTCCCCTCACTCCTTGCAGGAGTTACTTTCTAACTGCAGGTTTCTTGCCTGACCCATGAGGGTCAGTCATGAAGAACATTTTATTTCCCAACATTACCCCGTGGCTTTCAGGAGAGGAAGCCTCCAGAGAGTGCCACAGGAGCCAGGCAGCATCACCTAGAAATGAGCATACACTGTCCATGCTTCTCAGCTAGACCTTTTTCACAGAAAACAATATACAGTAAATTGAAAACAAATAAAGCTGTTACAGCAGCTGCCAGAAGAAGCCCCACGGGTGCTGCACAGTTTTATCACTGAGCCGTCATCTCTTAGTGCAGCTGTCTTCCTTGAAGCTATGAGAGCTTCTGTATGGCCAAAAGGCATGTGTGACAGCAGCCTACTGACAGGCATACTGAGTAGCTTCGCCTTCCCCTCACACTGCTCCCTGCTTCCCGGTTTCCTGCTTCCTCTTCCCCCTGCAGTGCTTTATCTCCAAGCTAACAGATCCCGAGTCATCTGCCTACCTCAGCTTCTCCTGTGTGTCCTCTCACATCCCCATTACCATATGACAGTTTCTTGGCATCTCCCTACTCTCCACAGCTAGTCTGTCTTCTAACACCTACTCCACTTGAGGTAACATTGGCAAGTAAATTAATCACTTTCTCTCTCTCCTTCTTCTTCTCCCATTCGCTCTCGTCATTTACTCAAAGGCCAGGGTGGTCACGAACAGATTGTCACCTTTGCTCCAAAGGTTAAGTCTTGTTTCAGATTTAGGATCCACCATTCAGTACACTGTTCAGAAACTGGTAGTGGTCCACACCCTGCTAGGGCTACCGGCTTCCCTGGCAGCCTTCGTGGAACACATGCTTTAGAAAAGGTAAACCAAATGTGACTCAGATGGAAAATAAGATAGGAGAGTATCCTGTGCATGTTAATCAGAAATCTAACTGGAGAATTACCGAACAAACACATTATGAATCCCCAGAGAAACTGGTAGGTTGGTAGGGCATACAAGCAAAAAAGGTTTAGATTTTGAAACTCACCTCATAGGTTTCAACTCCTTCTCTACTTACCTCATTAGTATCCCTTCTGGTGGTTTCCTCATTTTTAAAACTTCAAATACGGCGCTCAGGGAATATTTCCTCTCAAGTAAGACCATCTTTTTGTGCTTGGCTTGCAGAATTCCAGCCACTTCATGAGTGGTGGGCTGAGCCATTGTTACTTGCAGTCAGTCACATTACTCTGGACACACCAAAAGGGCACCCCTTTGTCCAAGGAAGAGAATTCTTTTCTTTTTGCAAAGTTGATTCTTCAGCTTCATTTTTTTCATCCTGAGAAGCTTAAGTCTTCTTGATATTTATATTGAAACATCAATATAAATAATAAAATAGTTGGCCTTAAGAACACAGCTAGAAGATTAATTATTTGAGAGAGAAATATATATTTGGATTCCTATTTGGCCAGTTCCAGGCACACAAATCCTTTTGAAATCCTGCATCAAAACATCATATTTTATGCAGAGCCAGAATATCTGCCAAGGACTAGTACAAGGTAACAACTCTGCTTAAAGTACTGTGTTGAAAACTTCTGAACAAATGAGGTTTGAGGTTGCATATTATGAAATAGTATTCTGGGCAAGCAAACTGGCAAAAGTTTGAGAGGCCAGTCATTAGGGGATTAAGTAAATTCAAATTCCATTCAGCTGTGTCAACAAAGAGCCTAATCCATTGTGGCTTACTACCAAAATGTGAAATTCACACCCTCAGAGAGAAAAGCCTTAATTAGGAAAGCTACCACACTATGTACTAATCAACCCTCTTCTTGGCAGTCATTACAGCTATGCCGACAGCTGAATGAACATGAAGTCTGGGAACCAGGCAGCTGATGACAGTTTTTGAAAACAGGAGGTCCACCTCAGACAAATTATTTATTATATGGTCTAGGTATTGAATATTGTCATTAGGGGAGAGGCATAGTGTTGGACTAAGACTAGTGATTAGGCTTCTGATTTTCCCCCTTCTTTTTCACAGCTGGATGAAACAGTTTTAGAGAGAGGGAATGAGGAATCAAACAACACACTTTTTGTCAGTTTATCAAAAATACTTTCAAATGAGAGCTAAGATGCATGGCTCAGACCAACGTTCTTCATTCTAAGTGAGATTGTATTTATCATGCTGAAGTAGGGAAAAGAAAAAAAAAAACAAGGGAAAATATTGCATACCAGAAAAGAAAAGTAAACTAATGTCTATATAATTCAGTTATACATGTACTTGTCTGCTGAGTACAGGAGACAGTAAGTCTGAGTTTATAAAATGTTCTTTTAGAAATAAACCATAAGATGGGTAAAATTCAGGGTCTCGAACCTCATGGTTATTGTGCCGAATGGTAAACCGCTAAGGGTCGTAGAGTATACAAAAGGCAAACATTTTATATAACAGCATTTACAGAGAAGAGTTATGAAGTAGATATTTTTAGTAGGATGTAATGAAAACATTTTTCTGACATTACATCCAGACTTCAGAAAAAGATACCATGACATTATTTTTATTAGCACTAGTTTCATTATGCTAATGCCTAAAACACCAATAAAGAGTGGACAACTTTAAAGGTACTGTATGTACATGTTTACAGGATAAATAGATAACCCAGTGAAAGAAGAGGAAATTAAATGGAGGACCATTTATCTTAAAGCACATCGTGGCCAGAAAAAGACTACACCGCTGTGATTGTCATGTCCGTGTCCATCACGCTGGACCAGTGAACACCTTAGCAGGGTCTGCACTGTCACACACCTAAACCTGCCTGGGGCTGGATACGTGATGAGGAGAGTGCAGTTATAAAGCACATAGAGCCAAAGTATAAATATTTTAAAATAACACCTCTTATTATATTTACTGCTGATCATAATTTTACCAGGACAATACATTTAGTGTTAATTTTTATCAGCACTTGCGTGTGTGTGTGTGTGTTAAGGGCATGGGCTGGACTCTTGTTGTGAGCCATCATTCTGGAAAGAAAGCCTGTGACTGTCAGCTGTCCATATATAAGGGAGTTAGGGGAGGTGTAGCATATCCATCAGCAGTTTCCAATCTGTGCATAAGACAAGATATGGATATTTGTAGGGAGTGTAAGGGCTACTCACCCTGCCCACACAGCCCTGGGAGGGCCCAGAGAACCAGCAAGTTGCTGTCTTCATACTTCGAGTGCCTGAGTGCCCTGAGCACAAGCCAAAGTGCTCAGATGGTGGCCACGATGGGGCATGTACTGTGGTTACCAATGTTTCCAAGGCTGTATTTTTTGGGGCACAGTCAGTCTGGCTCCGTCAGCACAAAAGGCACTTTCATGCACCAGGACTCTGATGCTTCTCAGTCTTTTGTGGGGCCTCAGAACTAGGCAGTTTTTGAACTGGAAAGAAGATATCGAGATAGCTTTTGCTCTCTGCAACAGCATGAGAATTATTCCAGGCATGATCTGCCCTTAAAATTTCCATTATCTGCTCGGGATGAAGTAGCAGTGTCCTATGTCAGCAAGGTTTTTAAAACAAATATGAGGTCTCTTCTGTCAATACAGGATGCTGGGATTTATTTTTAAAAGTAAATAATAGTATTTCATGGTCCTTTTACCTACTTTCTTAGCTACTTTCCTCTCTCTCTGCTGTACTTCTAATAAGGTGTTCATCCAAATCACAGTAAGGGTCCTACCACAAAAACCTACCATTCTTTTTTAAGATACTCACAAAAAAAGAGAAGTTTCCTTTTTACTGAAACTTCATGTATGTGATGAGTGTTTTAGAGAGCAGCCTCAATGATGCTGTATTCTTTCTTCCTGAAAGGCATACCAGTGCTGTATGGATACGTCTGTATTATAAGACACTTTCCAATGTTCAAGTCTGGATGAATGTCCCACCTATATCCCAGCTTCAAATCAGCACAAGACCCTGGCACATGCTACATTCCCTAGCACATCACAGACAGTAGTCTGTAGACAGCTTAAGTAATTTTCTTTCCTAAGCACCATAAACTTTCTGTAGGTAAAGTTAGTACTGCATAGTCTGTGTAGTCTCGTATATTACCTCTTAAGACTTAAAGGCCGGTCTCAGATGTCTCCTTTCCCCACTCCATAAAACTATAATCTTATGAGGACCATTGATTTTTCAAGTTAATGTTCCATCTTCAACTCCCACCATGGAGAAAGTGGTTTTATTTTGTTATTTTCACCATGGAGTTTTTCCAGAAGGAACAACACTAACACTGCCACAGGAATGGGGAAGGAGAAGAAAAGCAAAATGTTATTTATCACCATAGCCCGAGGGCATAAAAACAGACTGAGAATATCATATTCCTTCTTTTTTCTTTTAAGGCATTTCTATCATGATATTACTGTATGAAAGATTAATTTCTGGCTTTGGGGTTTTTTTCTTTCTCTTGTGGAACTGAAAAACTCACTGAATTTAAATAGGAAGAGAAAAAAGTGTCTCTCTTAACTGCTCTAGCACCAACTGCGGCATATAAAATTGTCCAGATGTTTCTCACAGTGCGAACTATCAGAATACCTGATAGAACTGAAAATCCTTGTGTGTGCGTGGCATTGTAATACACAATTAGAAGTGCCTGGTGAACTCTCTGTTCGTGCCACACTGTACCCCTGCATCTTCCTACAGAAAAATGTTCCACTACCAGGAAGACATAGGAATACTCATATGGCATTTACCTGTTCTAGTCCCCCGTACCCTGGGAAAAGACAATGTACTCCCTGAAGTACATGTCCACTTACTCGTGGACTGTAAGTCCCAGGATGAAACCAAGTCAAGTTTCCAGAGTAATGTCTCCTCTTTTTGGGAAACCTTAGGAGCTTGTTCTCTGGTACCTTCCTATTGTCTTCTGTTATTTCCCATTATTTCCCCATCCCATGTCAGAGGAACTCCACCTTCTGGGTGAACGCATCTCTGTAGCGCCCAGGTAGGAGCACGTGTCATGCCTACCTTGTTGTGCACGGTGAGTAGCTATGGAATTGTGCAGGACTGATCAAGCTGTCTTTTCCAGCCAGGGAAGGAGGCTATTATTAAGGGCAGTCAGGGAAGTTCTCCGAGATACTCAACCACTTCTGCTTACAGCACTTTCTCTCCTGGCAGAACACCGTTATTTGCAGATTATGGGCTTCTTCTGTTATTGAGTCTTGAAAAGAAGGAATGTTTTCCACCTTTATTTTGCAACAGTTATGATGTTAATGATGAGAAAGAAGGAACATGTGCAGAAACCAGAGCGTGCTCATTGGTGACTGCCAAACAAACACCTTCCTTTTAGTTACATGACTGTACAAACATCGAGGCATTCAGGCTGTACGTTACTTGGGATGAGGGCATAGACATCTACAGCACAACACACTCTGTAGAAGGTGAATTACACATCTGTGCTAGGAAGAGTGCATTGCAATTAAAATGAGCACTGATTCTGGAAGATGTGCCCAGCCTATATTTGGATGAATACTTACAACCAGGTGAAGCACATTGCTCATATTTACATTAAATTTATTTACTTTAAATTAATATTTAATATCTGCAATGATTTACCTAAAGACTGATAGTGATCTGGTTTTATGGACTTTCGTCAAATCCATTTTCTGTTTCCTGTGTCTGAGCCCTGTGCTGTTAGTTGTCCCCACCTCTGACCAATACCATAAGGCAACACACTCTCTGAAGGGTAGAGAAGCCCTCAGCAAGCCTACATGAGTGTCTACTCAGCAGTGTAAGATATGTGAATTATTCCGGTTCTCTGCTATGTGTTTATAGCTTGTGAAGGTTTTGTATCTTTCTAAACCTATTTGCCTCTTAGCAAAGAAAGCACAAAACAGATGCACTGCAAAATCAGCATTCTCCCACTGTTTACACCACCCATAGTATTTTCCGCTCACTTGTCACGCTTTATTTGTGATATCTTTGAAAGCACAGGAGAATTAAAAGTCACAGACTTGACATTTTATCTTGCTCTTTATGAGCACTGTGCACAGTCATTGATCCAACAAGATTTCATAAAAGACAATTTACCAAAAAAAAGAGAAAGATTTTAATCTATTTGACATGACTTAAGGGTGTAGTCAAGAGCAATGTCTGCTGTGCACGTTTTTGCTTCAGTAAGAAGAGAAACTGCTTTTGCATTTAAACTTTTTCTTGGTTCTGCCATTGTCAAAGCTCCAGGAACAAGCTGAAGGGTTCTGATGTACCATGGCTTCACTTCTGCAGCGTCTGATATAAGACTTTGTCAGACAATATCTTTATTTTCACTTGACAGACTGACGGAATAACCATTTTTACTTTCTGCCTTTCAGTAAATTACTACATGGTGCTTGTTCATATCAATATCTTTCACATGAAATAAAAATCATATGTAATTCAGTTAAATATAAAGGGGATTGTCTAGTAAAAATTCTCTGTATACAGGGACAGATCCTTTAAAACTTGACCTTTTGCACCTATCATTGCTGCATGGGGATTGTGAAACAGTTCCCCAGGTTCAAAAGTGATGCCAGAGAGTTTGAATTGAGCAGTTTGGGTTCTTCTGCTCAAAACCAGAAAATCTCTGGCATTAAGTATAAAATCTGATTTTTCTCTGCTTTTTTGCTTAGATTCAAACAGGACTGTCATTCTTCTTAATAGATTTTAAATTAGGGTTTTTTTCACATAAAATTTGACATTTGCAAGAAAAAAATCTTGGTATTTTTAAAATTAATTCTTTTTTGGGCAAGAATTTCTGTTTTTCAGACAATCCTCAGGACACCTGAGTTTGGTTTTCAGTTGTTCTTTGTTGGGTTTGTGCTTCTGTGGGAATTATAGAGGCTAAATGAGAAGAATAAATGGATTTTTAACAGGCTTATTACAATGAACACTTGCCAACATGTTCTCAGCTTGAAAAATAAAGCTCTTAAGATTTAATTTTAGCAGCCTTTCTCCAAAAGTAAAATTTAATTAGAACCCAATTATACTGAAATTGAAGTAGTACTGAGGTAGTGCAATGAATACGCTGCCCCATATGGTTGTATTTATAATCCATAAGCACTTTGAAGAACTATCTTATCGTCCTCTCTGTATTCATATGCATTTCCTCTTAATATCAATAAGAATTTGATGGCTGATTTGCACGTTTGAGAAAATTCTTAAATAAATTAATATAAGAATCTTTATTTTATTCCATATTTACTATGGCTTTACACTGCCAAGAGTAAAAATGCATAAATTCATGTGAAATGTCAGAACCTTAAAGTTCCTGTTGGAAAGGTAAAGAGGAAAGTAAGTGAATGTTTTAGAAACATCAGTATCACCTTAATTCTTTAGTACAGAAAGCCCTTCCTGAAAAATTCAGAGTAAGTTTTCCTATTTATGCCCACTTACATCAATGTAATCCCACAATAATATTTCTGAAATTATGATTTGCAGGTATTCCTGACTTAAACTGAATTCTAACAAATATCTCCAGGCTATATGGCGAACCATAACATGAGCTGTTTTTTTTAAACCCCCCCCAACACACACACACACAACAACAACAAAACAAAACAAAACAAAACAAAACAAAACAAAACAAAACAAAACAAAACAACGTCCAGAGACATTTTGCTGGACCATTTTCTTACCCTCCATCATTTTTCTCTCAGTGAACTCCTGACACTTTTAAAGGGCTTGTATCTGAGATTAGCAGTTAATTACATGATCAGAACTTAGAGCAGGAAGCATCTTCATGCTCTCTGCACGTAAGAGACAACATAAGGTACAAGACAATGGAAAATAAGCAGGGTAAAAATAGTAAAGCAACAGCTGGTCTGCAAAAATGGACATTCTTGACTCATGCTCTAAACAATTTTTGGTCAAATTTCAAGTCAAAAATAGCTGCATTTGCTTATGTTTTAATGTCTAACTGGAAATGTTAATCATTAAATGGTAATTGGTTACGTACACAATTAGCACGTCCTACAAGACAATTTTGATGTGGACTTATACAAGCTTGTTAGGATCTAGTTATCTTCCCCAGAGATCATTTTCCATTTTCAAAATGGTTTCTGCAAGGTAGCAACCTACTTTCTAAAAAACAATTTTCTGTATGAGCAGCAGGATGGTCAGGTTTTGCAGGCTACCCAAATGGCAGTAAGATACCAAGTTAGTGTACTAAGCATTTTGTTAAGACCTAAAAAGCCTTTTTTTCTTTTGTAACTGAAAGCTCCTCTTATTTCCTCTCATTTTCTTACATACAAGAGGCTTAAAAATCCTTTTATTGTATCTATTTTCTCCAGTTACACAGTCTGATTGCAGACTTGACAGCACCACGGGAATTGCCAACAGTTCTGGTTGTCGGCAGCTAAATGTCCCTGGTGGCTGACACTGTACATCACCGTGTAACTTCTCACATCACACTTGCATCCCCAATCCAAGTGCTGCCACAGGAAGCTGATGGGTCTTCTTAAGAGGAGGCAGGACTCTACAACCTCCCACGCAATCACTGATCTGCAGCTTTCAATGCTTGATTACACGCTGTTGAAAAGTAGAAAACTCAATAGCAAATGTGCTCTTTTTTTAACGCAATTCAGGCTGCTACTGTCATTATAGAATCATCATAATGACATCATCTGGAGAGCAGCTCTGAGGAAAAAAACCTGGGAGTCCTGGTGGACAACAGGATGTCCATGAGCCTACAATGTGTACTTGCTGCCTAGAAGGCCAATGGCATCCTGGGGGGCATCAGGAAGAGTGTGAGCAGCAAGTCAAGGGAGGTCATCCTCCTCCTCTACTCTGCCCTGGTGAGGCCCCATCTGGAGCACTGTGTCCAATTCTGGGCTCCCCAGTTCAAGACGGACAGGGAACTGCTGGAGAGGGTACAGCAGAGGGCTACAAAGATGATCAGAGGCCTGGAGAATCTCTCTTAGGAGGAAAGACTGAGGGAGTTGGGTCTTTTCAGCCTGGAGAAGGGAAGACTTCAGGGGGGATCTGATCAACGCCTATAAATACTTAAAGGGTGGGTGTCAGGAGGATGGGGCCAGTCTTTTTTCAGTGCCCAGTGACAGGACAAGAGGAAATAGGCAGAAACTTGAACATAAGAAGCTCCATCTGAACATGAGGAGGAACTTCTTCACTTTGAGGGTGGCAGTGCCCTGGAACAGGCTGCCCAGGGAGGTGGTGGAGTCTCTGTCTGGAGATATTCAAAACCTGCCTGGACATGTTCCTGTGCAACCTGCTCTGGGTGGACCTGCTTTGGCAGGGGAGTTGGACTAGATGATTCCAGAGGTCCTTTCCAACCCCATATCATTCTGTAATTCTGTGATCATAAAACATCTTTACATCTTTGAAAAGGAGTTGAGAAGCTGAACAACTTCCAAGCACGTACTTGCCCATTTGGGAATCTCACAGGGTACAATCATCAGCACTGGCCCTCCTGTACACACCGTGTAAAAGGACCATTTCCTCTCCTCCGCACGTAGTCTCTGCTCTCTATTGCATTTGTGGGCAAAAGAGCCAAACTGTGAATTTGCATCCGGTCAGGTTTTAATAACGTTATACAGAAATACATCTTTATTAGTTGCTTTTCTGGTCAGGCGCTTCTAAATCCTGCCCAGGTATAAGCTGATTTGAAGCTTTGATGTTTAATTGAAATGTGTTCTTGAGCCTGTTGTTAGTATTGGCCAGTAGACTGGAAAATGCACCCTGATTTCTTGTGATACAGGCTGTCAGGGTGACCCAGCCACTTTGTTTCAATAAAGGCTAAACCTACCAAAAAAAAACTCTTGCTCTGTGAACATCACACAGAACATTCAAGAAAATCATAGCAAAAGGTCATCATTCAAGCAGCAAAGCAAAGCCCTCCAAAATTAGGAAATGCTGGATATACAGTGACCATTGCTATCTTTAGCTTCTGCCTGGTGCAATGAATAAAGAGAAGTCCAGTGGGAGTGGAAAAGTTTGTGGTCCTAGAAGTAATGACAACCTAAATGATGTCTCACTCAAAAAAAGTGAGAGACACCAGTGATTTTAGCTTTTCCTTCTTTTCCAGTGCTCAGGTCCATGAGCCGAGCCAGGCTATTAGAGCAACCACAATATAATGTTAAACTGAGGTGCAGGAGACCATACAGATCCCCAGGGATTCAAAGGTGGTTTAGGACAATGCCATTCTTTCCTTCACTGAGTGGAGTGCTGCTGCCGTCCCCAGGGTTTCTTTGCTGAATCTGTAGGAAAGTGATGAAAATTATGAAACATGGCAAATACTTCTGTCTTTGCCTAGAGAGGAGATGAAACCAAACAGTGTCTAGACATGGGAGAAGCATTTAACTGAGCTGGTGCACAGTGATATTTGCCGTTGCTGGCATTCTCTCCTATGGATACCTCTCCTACTGCTGATGGCTCCATTCTCTGCAGCTACAGGATCAGCTCAGAGAAGCTGCTGTAGACTCATGAGCCTGCTCAAAGATGTGCTGTGCTTTTGTGAAATGGCTGCACCGTTACAGAAATTAGGTAACTCTTCTCTCAGACCAGCAAAGCTGCTGGGGGCTTGGGCAGCATTTAGTTTGAGGCATCGGGATGCTTGAAAATAAGGGTGCTTTGTCATTTTAGCACTTTGGCAGTGCTTTTAGATCATATTGATTTTATTTCATTGTCTTGAGATCATCTACCCTTAGCTCTAAGTATAACTCCAGACTCTCACAACTCCTGAAATACATGCAGTCCTAGGTTGTGTATAACTTAAGGCCGGAATGCACTCCCCAGCTCAGCCCAGGCAAAAGGTTGTGCGCAGCTGTGCACCTGCAAAAAGGCTGAGAGAGAGAGAGTACGTGCTGCTGGGAATAGGGGTGCTCTGACAATAACAGTCACGGCACTCGGGCGAGGGCTAGTTGTCCAGGCCGGCAAACTGCAAAGAGTTTCAGTAGCAGGAGACAAATCTTGACATGCGCATGGTTTGATGCATGGGGCTTGATGCAAACCCCATCTGCTCTGGGGTTTGCAGTGAGAGGAGTGACGGTCGCCATGCATGGAGAGAAGGCACAAAGGAGTCTCAGGAATTCAGCTTTTATGCCTAAAATATATATAACATTTTTGTTAACAGTTCAGATGGACCACAGTCAGCTACAACGAGCACGGCTGGCTTTCCAAAGTTGTTCACCTGTGGTGGAGCTGATTTCCCATTATGCATACAGGGAGGGGACAAGCCTGTACAGGATACATCGGAAACACCTTCTCATCCTTCTCCTGTTATCCCTTTCCTATCCCCAGATACTGTGAGAAGCTGGCTGCTACTTGTCTTGGGCTTGAAATGAGAAGATGCTGAGAGGACTGAAATGAGAAGGGCCTCAAGTGACAGGCAGGCAAGTAGTACATGGTAGAAACACTGGAAGGGCTGTCTGCTATAGAGCAAGGTCTTGCAAAATTGCTAATGTCAACAAGGATACCTCGTCTCAGATGCCATGTAGACGGGACCCTCCAGTTTTACAGGAGCTAAGGCAGAAAGTTGCAACCCACCCAGCAGCAGGTCTGCTGGAGATACATGGGAAACACAGCCCATAGGCACTGGGAACCAGTAGTAGACAGGTTCACAGAGCAGCTCAGAATCAGGAAGGGTTAAAATCAGCTATGCTATTGTACCATCCCTCTTGGGAGAGAGAGAGCATTAATACCTTCTTGTGTTCACTTGATAGAAGTGTCTTTTCTGAATCAAACCCACACTGCAAAGTGAATCTGTAGCGCACTGAGACAGAAATGACACAGAGCTTCTGACTCACAAATTACTCCCCTTGTTTTAAGAATGAAGCAATAAAATCTCTCTTCTGATAGATTGAAAACAGTTCACCAGGTTGGATGAGCATGGCCACGTGCTATACCTTCTTCCTTCAAAATTAATGCTACAGAAATTTACTAGCTGTATCATGTTGTAATACAAATTTCAAACTTCTTTAATTTACCTTCTATACTGATAATCTTTGTACTCCCTAAAATAAAAAAGAACACATTTGTCTCCGTATATTGCCACTTTCCTGTTGACTTAGGTCATAAGATTCATTAATGGACATTTGTTAAAAGCAAACACTATTCTTTCACATTGTTGCTAGTCACTAAGATAGCAATAGTATTTGGAGTCAGAAATAAGTAAAAAACAATCAGAAATTAAGGCAACTTTTCAAAACTGAATTAAATTATTTTCTAAATTAAATGAGAAATCAAAAGCAGATCTGGGTAAGTTCTGAGTCAAGTTCTTCAGTCAGGCTTCCCCCTTCCCTCCGCTGGAGGAGGACCAACCCCAGAAGGGTCTGAATGTACTTGTGAATTGTACTTGGTTTTACCTTTGTTGTATATTTCCATAGCTGGAAATATAAAACATCTTTGGGAGGCTGCAGTGCTTGAGTTATAGCACGCACTTTTCAGATGTCTTTCTCTCTCATCCAGATCCCAAGGGACCCCTACCCTAATAAAGCTTTTAGACACTTCACACTCTTCAGACTCTGCCAAAATGCAGTCATGCTGGCAATTTTTGGAGTCAGCAAACACTATTTGAAGACACATCTTTTTGGTCTATCCTTGTTCTCGTTCTTCCTCCTCTCATACCCCCTCCTGGCACAGTGGATGGGGCCCCTCTAGCATTACGCAGGCAGGAGAATGAGAAGACTCATTGTGGCACCAGAAAGAACCAAGAAGCCAGGAGCAGGGAACAGCAAGCATCTGTATAGAGCCCTGCGACTGTTACAAGTGCTGCAAACATATAGGAGGATGTTCAAAGGCATCCAGTGATTTTTGGAGGTTCAGTTGTGATTTCATTGAAAGGCTGACTATTGTGCGACAGATTCTTATTTTAGAAATAAGTGAAGAATGAAATGGGTACTGGAAATCAGCACTGCAAATCTTCAACTTAACATGAATCTGTTTAAACTGTGAGAAAGCATTTTCCTCTCCTACTCACAAATGTGCTCTTCCTGTGCTTATATTTCTGTGAATCTGTTTTGACTGAGTTAAGAAAAATATCCATGAGGCAGGTTTGTTGTGTTGTATTGTAACCAAAGTGGCTTTGTTGAAGACAATTATCACTTCACACTGCAATGCTAAATGAGATACTTCAAGTCTGTTGAGAATTCAACCACACTGACACTTCAGGATTCAGCATTGTAATGTTTCTGTCACAAGCAGGGTGGGGTGACAAGATGCTATCAATCGTGCTAGTTCTAGTCTAGAAAAAAAGAAGTCATACACAGAGAAAGCAGTAATTACCTCTATTCTCATTTTTCAGAGCCTGTTGGAAGGGAAGGTAGTTTTCTCAATCATTGCAAAAATATTATTGAAAGAAACCAACTCAAAATTCAGGAGAGAAAGATAGAAAAGAATTGATGTTTCTGACATAACAAATTTTTCACAACAGAAAAAAAAATCAAATGGCATTTTAATAATTGTTTTGGCATAGATCTCAATGGAGTACCTGAAAAGTTGACATACTCACATTTACAGATTTCCTTTCCTTCTTTGACTACAGAGTTCAAAGAAAATACTTCATGTAATGCATTCTGCAGTCATTTTTTTAATTGCTAGCAAGCAGAGCTGTTTGGAAATAGCATTGTACATACAACTGTACCTGTATGCAATGTGTACAAAAGCACAGTAATAGACACTTCCAAAATGTGCATATGGGGTTAGCAATGTAAAGCTCCAGACAGAGTAACTAATTCCCACACACAGAATTTGGGAGGAGGTATACACAACTTAGGTTACTTACACAAAACAGGCTTTGAGTATTAGGCCTGGGCAATAATGAACTGAAATGAACCTCTCTGACAAGAAGGAGTTATAGTCTACCTGGGAATACCTTCCCTGCACAACGAAAAAGAACAGGCTGTAGCTTGCATTTCTGCCAGAAGGCAAAATCATGCTGTCCACACCACACACAGCAATTTAAGACACTGAGCGAAGAGTGTAAATCAAACACAAGCATCAAATCTACTGTAGATTAGATTATTATTTTTCCGGTAGGGTACCTGTATCATCTGGTAATGTCCACATCAGGCAAATGCCTTCAGGAAATAAAAACCACAATGGATTTAGAAGGCTTGTGAAATGTTATGCTGTGTAGAGAGATTGCCAAACAAAATGAGAAGCAGGGAACCAGAAAAAAAAATGCAGAAATAAAAGGGCAACTTGATCATAGTCAACAATCACTACTGAGAACTGCGAAAGAAGGGCTTTAAGCTTTTGTGTTTTGTGGGTGTAAAATATCCAGGAATAAAAATGATTCAAGACTGATCAGAGCAGAGGAATCTAAAACTCTGGCTGGCATCCAGGAAGAATTAGTGGCACAAAACTAAAGAGGAGTTCTGAGAACATGTGGGCTGACATGGAACTAAGGCATGGAGAGAGAGAAAAAGAGGCAAAATGGAGAAAAAGGAGGATAAGGCAGCGTCAGGCAGTTGACAACTTCCTAAACCGTTACAGATAGATTTACAAGATCACGTCAACCTGTTCTTTCCTGTAAAGTCTCCCAAGGAGCCACTAAAGCCACAGGGCTCCTGCAGTCAGCTAGGGCAGGCAGTATGGAGCTAGTCCACACTGAACTTCACAGATTTTGTCATTTGAATGCTGCACAAAACTTGACATTGCATACTATCAGTCTCACCAGCTGGACCACGCTGATTGACATTCAGACCTTCAATCTGTTACTTTCTCTGTTGAGTGCTAACAACTGGGTATTTTTTTCCAGGTAATTAGCTAAAATCATGTACAGATTATATCAATGTACCTTCTTGTTGCTTTAAAAATTGCAGTAGGGGTATAGCTAAGCTTGAAGGTACAGGATTTGGGAAAGAAATTTTGAACTTCAGCTGGCTACACAGAGTTAAAAATAGAACTAAATTAACAGCAAGTGCATTAATAAGGACAAAAGGAACTATAAGCTACTGCATTGTATTAGCACTTCAGCTTTTGAAATTTTAAGACTAGCAACTAATTCTGAAATCCAATTTAGATTTCTAGCGTACTTGCTGCTGTTCACCTTAGAGAAGTCACTGCAGAAGTACAGGCGACAGTGTTTTGACAGAGACAGATCTGTGCTGGAGCAGTTCCACTCAATTTGCAAGAAAGAGCTACGTAAAATTACATTTGGCTCATGAACTGGCCATAAAAAACTACTGTCCACAAGGTGCCATTGTCTGCCACTACTGCCCTTTCTCCTAAGAAGGACCTTGTGAGCATCTCCTCTCCGGACCTCAGATCCAGAACAGACACTTCCCCAGCTAACCTCTCACCTGGCTTGGGGAACGGTTAGTCTGACAGCATCCAGCTGCATAAGGGGGAAATCAGCTCCAATCCCATCATCTCTTTCAGCAAAAGCTGGTGCAGCCCTGGAACAGATTAGAAACTTTTATATGAGTTTTTGCAGCAACAAGTTTCAGTCGTTGTGTCTATCTGATTACATGTGTTGACACGTGAACTGATTTTAAAAAAGAAAAACATAAAAGAAAAAAAGAAAATTCAAAAAAATAAAATCAAATGAGACATCATAAAGCTGAACTACTTTTTTTCTTATGGTCTGAAGGGCAGCTTTGCAAGCATTGTATAAGAGATCCCCAGCAGAAGAGTGTGAATGAGAAGAGAGAGCAGTAAACCCTTGTAGAAAATTTATTCTGGCCAGGATGGTAATTGGTAACTACAGCCTCACTCACCATTACCTACTGTTTTAATCCCAGTTCTGCACTGATCACGTATGCTGGAAATGTTCTCCTGGGAATACTGTCACACACCTGTACACTGGTCATGGCACTGAAATGGC
>VXAK01016466.1:115535-148385 GCA_013399435.1 Arenaria interpres
CATGGCACTGAAATGGCTCAAAAAAAAAAAAAAAACATTTGAAAATCCTTCTTTTAGGCAGCCCAGCTAGGATTTTCAGAAGTGCACTGTTTATGCACAAGGGCCTTCAGGAAAAGAAAAAGTACCTTTTAAAGCTGAGATTTTCAATGGTACTTAGGCTTTGTATAGACTGGTAAACAGTACATGGAAGAGGAGTAGTAGATCTGCTCAACAAAACCGCTGGTACTGAGCCACCAATGCCAGCTACCCAGATGTCATCACTTGGGGTTTATTTCATACTAGAGCTTGTCTGGTCCCACAGGCTGGACGATGACCATTGATCAGAGTATGTTAGGTGTGTTCCTGCAGGGCATCTCTCAGTTTGGTTTTGTCTGCTAGTAATCTGGGTTCTGCACTCAGAGACTGCTCCGAGCTGTAGGAAGCCTTGCCACAGACCCTCTCTGAAACAGCCCCTTACAACTTTACCTCTTTGACTGTTCAGCCATCTTATTACACTTAGCGTCCTTCTTAGCTGTGTACTGGTATCATGGAATCATAGAATCACAGAATGCTTAGAGTTGGAAATGACCTTAAAGATCATCGAGTTCCAACCCCCCTGCCATGGGCAGCGACACCTCCCACCAGACCAGGTTGCTCAAAGCCCCATCCAGGCTTGTCTTGAACACCTACAGGGATGGGGCATCCACAACTTCTGTGGGCAACCTGTACCCTCACAGTATAGAATTTCTTCCTAATATCTAATATAAATATACCCTCCTTCAGTTTAAAACCACTACCCCTCATCCTATCGCTCCACGCCCTGAACAACAGCTGGAGCCTTCTCTTCTGCAGGCTGAACAGCCCCAGCTCTTTCAGCTTGTCTTCAAAGGAGAGATGATCCAGCCATATCAGTCAGTAGTAGAAAATACAAAGCACGTAGACACTCTAAAACAATATCATAAGCTTCACAAATCAGAGAAATGAGCTTTCAGACATTAAGTTCTAGAAAACCTGCACGTTGCACACAACATTTTTCTTTCGAGATGTTAATCATGAAAAGAATGCAATTTTAGCAGATAAACTGCTGGACTCAACAGCAAACAGAACCCCCAAAAAGTAAATTCTCACTGTACATCTGCGAAAGAGAAAAAACAAGGTGGATTTAAAAGAGGTAAAGACCTGGCACTCGATACTTTAATATTTTTTTATCTATCTGAAACTAAAATCTATGCATTGTAATGGCTCCATAAGTGGTTCAAAAAATGCCTACCAGTCTTAATGAACACTGCTTGTACACACAGCACAGCTAAAATCATGCAAAAACTATTAAAGTAAGACATAAGCCTGGATCAATATTCAGTTAAAAATACATAATTTTCAGATCTAAAAATCTATAATTTTTAAAGCAATGTTCAATCACCCACACGAATATTCTCACCGTTATTTTTCTTTCTTATATTTTAAACGTACTTCAGCATCTCCTTTAAAGTACAATACGAAGCCAGATTTGTTTTGTCAATAAAACATACTCTTCGATTCTATGTAAAAGTAAGACTAGGTGTGAAATAACCTCAGATTGGCCAGACTCTAACGGATCCTCTGTTCTGAGGACTCAGATGGTCTAAGCATATGAGAGCCAAAAGTGAGTTACAAACTGCAAAGAAAAAGTTCAAATTTGTTCCGCAGTCAAAAATCACACCTATTAAATCATAACGACATTTCTTGTTTCAAGTTGTGCCCATTCAGTTGTGTCATGCTAGTCACTGTGTTCCTGGTATTGCTTTTCAGGGAACTCATCTGAATGGCAGAAGAGTTGCGCAAGTAGCTGGCAGATCTCTCTCGCCGAGCTTTCCTCCTGCAGCAAAGCTGGTTGTTGAAATGTCTTCTAAAACTCTCACTGAGAAAATACAGTGCGAAGGGGTTGACACAAGAGTTGCAGAAGCTTAGCACTCGGGCCACTAAGGTGACAACCATGTGTCCCGTTGATGGGTCAATCTCATTGTAATTAAAAGACCGGTACATGTATAGCACGTGGTTAGGAAACCAGCAGATAGCAAAGAAGCCAACAAAAACTAGAACAATTTTTGCCAGACGTTTCCGAGTTTCCATCTAAAAAGACGAAGAGAACCCAGATGAATGACAACAAACAGAACTGCTCCACAACAGACTTAATTAAAACACATAGCATTTTGCTTTATATTATCTTTAACAATGATCATAAGTAAGGCCAGTAAAAATGCTTCCTTCAGGGGCTGAATTACATTTTCTATCTCATTTACTTTCCTTTCCCACTTTCAGTTTACTTTCAGTGAAAGATGCTATCCGTTTGCAGTCACAGAAGGTTGCTCTTTCTGTATGATATACACAGCAAGAGTGATTCATGACCCAAGTAAACACTGGCGTTTAGCCTGAAAGCACCCACCAAAGGATGCCATGAAACATAACCTTTTCTGATGAGATTTCAGTGCTTTGCTCGAAAGTTAGCTTCAGTTAGAAAGCCATTTAGAAACCATTGGCTTTGAAACGTAGAGACGTTTTGAGTGAAATGGAGAGGCATTGCTAGTGTGATAGCTATACAATGGTACTTACATCCCAATATTTTCCCTGAAATGCCTCAGCTTGCACCTCTCTCTTAAACAAATCTCCAAAACTGCATTGCACAATCTGAAGCACCTTAATTCCCGGGTAAGGTGAAAGGTTCAGTTAATCTTCAGCGATGACGTGAATGAAATGTACCTTAATTGCAGTGCTAAGGTATAATTGGATCACAATGCAGATACTGAGAGTGGCTGAAAAGTTGACAGGAAATGAGCCTACACAGTGAGTCCAAACTGAGAGAAGGAGAGAAACTGGCCAGATAGAAGGTGCCAAAAGGGAGGCAGAAACTTTCTACATTTTCCTCCCGAAAGATTTATTATGTATGTCAAAGACCAAAGTTTTACAGAGGTGGGAAAGTTTTCTGGCTTTGCTCAATTTTCTATCAATTTTAACCTGAAAAAGTCAAGTGGATTTATTCTAACAGGGTTTCAAAATCTGTGAAATAAATCGGTAAGTAGTTTTCTTGGTTTCATCTAAACCAAAACCACTGGAGAATTCACAAAAGATGGGAAAACTACCATTCCAATTTAGTAGGATTTGCACTCAGAGAGATTGCAAAGGCAGACAAAAAGGTACAGGGTGAATATTACACTTTTGTGCTATGGCCTAAAGAAACGTGAGTTGATAGTGATAGTCTGAATTTAATTCCTCTTGCTGGGAGTTATGTAAGTACACCGGAATTTTCTATTCTTCAGAGCCTCATAGATTGACAAAAAGAAAAAAAAACACCTAAGTAGAATGAAAAAATATGTTCTTACTTTGAAAATGCATGTGGGTCCAAAAATGTGATATAAATTAAATATTGTTTCCATCCTGAGGGTTCAGCCAAAGGCTCTCTATATTTCACAGGAAAATAAAATAATACATGAAGTACTAATATGTATGCATTTTTGAGAAGAAACAGGCCAGAGCAGAAATGAAGTGCTGAGCAAAAAGGACATAAGGGAATGTGGTCTTTCTTTTTAAAAGAATATGTACGTGCTATATATACAAGGAGATTTCAGTTAGCATAAAGGGATTTTATAAAATATTGGCAGAGAAAACCCTTCCAAATTGTTTTAATGGGCATAATTATTTTTCTCTATCAATACTAACACTTTTGTAAAGTAGCTGAGGCACTTTTTCTGCAAATGCTATTGTTTGTGTATATAAATGTTCCTGCTAATGAACAGCCTGTTGCTATTTTACTGCTTCCTATGCCTTACGGGGAAGCTGGCTTTGTCCAGCGTTGAAAATGCTTTGTCTCAAAGTTACACAGAACCTATACCAAAAATTTGATAGCAACTATAATAGAAAGGGTATTAGAAAAGTGCAAGTTTAGGATTGTATCCCATAAAGATCTACTGAGAAAGCCAAAAATGAATCAGTTCATGTGCTGTGTTCATATTTTCAGCACTCATCAGTCTGAGAAGAACCTTAGACCCCCTAAGAAAAATTTTCCTTCCCTATGTCAGGTTTTTCATTTCCAAGCACAAGTAAAAGATGGAGAATTCTTGAAAAGTTCATGTAAGTTTTCTTCCCAAAATGGCTGCCTATAGAGAGAGGTGAAGCAACTACCATTACCTACAAAAATGGTGTTCTCCAGTAAGAACGCAAGTAATGGTTGCAGTAACAATGCATGCAAACACATACACCAACCCCATTTCTTGTTAGGAATACACAGAGATAGCATTGAATTTATATTTTTCCTTGCTCATATTCATTTACATACTGGGCTTAGTACTGAGTAATTGTGAAAACAAGGAGATTTTTCAGATAATCTTTGGCTTAGTTCATGCGTGTGGAAACTGAACTAATCCTCTATGAAATCCAACAGTTTGGATGTTGTAGTTCCTGTACTTTAATTTGTAAGTGTATACAGCACACAAATCTTTCATGGGGATGTATAAAAAGCAAATTGCTTACCTGTCTTTTGGAATGCTCACTGTACTCTCCAGGGATGTTGTGAGCGCTTTTTATTAAACTCTTTGCAATATGATAGTAGTAGATACTAATAATGGCAAGGGGGATAAGAAAATACACCAAGAAAATCAGCACAGAATGGATCTTCGGGTGCATGTCGTCCGTCATGGGGTATGGTATGCATGCTGTGAAAGTGGCATTGTCCGTGTCATTGATGTGGGCCAGTTCGGAGAAGACTGCTTCAGGAACTGCTAGGAGCATGGAGACTACCCAGATGGCAATGGCTTTCACGCAGGTCCATAGCACTGCACTGGAGGTCTGGATGTCCATGGGATTTACAATTGCTTTGTACCTGAAATTGATCAAAATGCCGATGCAAATTAAAAGGTTCCTTTTCAAATTCAACGTGCGATTCATAAAGTCAGTTCATAGCTTTGATTAAAATAGCGTCATATTTTGTTCTTATTTGAAATGTCAACAGGTTTGATTGATATATTTCTTAAATTTGTATTTTCTGAATCTCTAGCTTCATCTGCATATATACTCACCAGAGTTGGCAAAAACCTGTGGCCACAGGCGCCTATTCTGTGCCAGCCTGGTGAGAGCACGGAAGCAGCCACGACTCCGCTCCTTCTTTCCCCAAATCCTCCCAGCAAACCCAGAAATGCACATCCTAACTCCATACTTCCACCTCACTCTCTTTCCCCAGATCCTCCCAGCAAACCCAGAAATGCACATCCTACCTCCATACTTCCACCTCACTCTCATACCAGCACATGTACGCTACAGTTTGTAGTTTGTAGTGTACATCCTCGGCTCCCACAGCCCAGGATTCCCTCCACCACGGCTTTCCCACTCTCAGACCCCACCAGCCGCCCCCGGGAGAGCAGGGCAATAACCAGCATTAACCACCTCTTGCCAGATCAGCAACAACCGCTGATCAACAACACCCCAGCACCTCCCCGCACACTGATATACTGTCCTGACAGTAACGCCTGGGATATAAGCATCTTCATAAAGTCAGGCAGGAATGACTCCCAATGGCCTGTGCAGAAGTATTAAATTCTTAAAGAAAGTAAACATTTCCACATAAACAATTGGAGGCTGCGGCTCTACGCCGCGTTTTGGGATACCGTCTCGTAATAGATGGTTGCATATAAACCTTTGCGGAATTGATAATTTCATAAGCATTACAATGAAAGCAGAGAGTGGAAATACCATACTACATCAAAGTAAAATAAATGAATAGAAGCAGACTATGATCAGGAATTATTTTATTAAAAAAAAAAAAATATGTTGCAGAAGGTGATACAAAGTGAAACTTACCACAAGAAAAGGTCAGGTTTAGAAGGTCAAATATACTTTGAGGAAAATGTTTCAAGGATACATAGATGTTTTGCTCAGAGTTTTAATTTTTTTGGAAAACATTTCTTTTCCAAACGTATGCAAATTATAGAATCATAGAATCATTTAGGTTGGAAAAGACCCCTAAGATCATCGAGTCCAACCATTGACCCAGCACTGCGAAGTCTACCACTAAACAACATCCCTCAGCACCACAGGTTTTAATGTTTTTATTAAAAATTGAACATTGAACAAAACATTTCAGTTTCTCCAAGCTGTGGTAATTTGGAAGGTTGTTTTATCTGATGTTATTTTTATTTTTTTTTTGCTTCTTCAGTTTTTTGTTTCTAGTTTTGATTTGATTTGAGGTGGTTGTGGGGTTGGGATTTTTTTGAAATTGAAGAGGTTTTGAGAAATGGAAAAATTATATATATATATTTTAAAATCTAAAGAAAAGTGTAAAAGGAAGATGAGAGTCAGGAGAGATTCATACTCTAGATACATAACTTTACTCATGTTAAGGTCTTTCTTGTCAGTGGAGATGTGCTTTCAAAGGGTGAATCAGGTTTAATTGCATTAAATCACCCTCTGAGGTGCTTGTTTTTCTCTGTTAGCCATACGAGCTTAGAGTGAGAAGAACTGTAACTTAGACGTCTCTACTTGGTGATAAAACTTCTTACCCGTGCATGCAGATACATATACATACACATACATATACAGCTATAAATATGTATGGGTATAAACAGGTGTCTAAATACATACCCAGGGTAGGTTATGGCTAAATATAACCTAGTTGCTGAAGGTAATGCTGAGAAATGGAGTTATGATCCCAAATACCCTTTATGGCCGATTTGCAGGTCCTGATAGGTACTTCATAACCCCTCAAAACCTTGAGCAGATGTTTGAGGAACTGCGGATAAAAGCCATATCCCCAGCAGCACGTTGTGAGTTTGCTGGAAACCAACACTGGAAATGGCTGTGCCATGAGAATGTCTGGAGCAGAGCACTGTCTTGGTGCAAACATTTTCTTCAGAGAATATTTGAGTCAAAATGTGCTTTGAAGTTCTCTTTCTCAGGACTGTGATAAACTGTCTTATCGCTAAATAATTAAAAATAATGGCTATTTATGTTCATTTCCTCTCTGAATTCAAAGAGAGCATTTTTACTGTGTCTTCACCCTTATTACAGAGTAGAAAATTAAACTCAGTAAATTGCATCTACTAATTTATGTTTACCATTTTTTCTAACACACAAAGAGAAACTCCCTGGACACCAGGGTGTAAAGACATACTTTATAGTGCCATGGGAAGGGTAGAAGCTTCTGCACAAAGCATGAATGGTCCCCAGCACAAACTGTGACCTTATTATTCAATAATTTGCTTCCTATTGCTGTCTGCCTTGATTTCATTACATAAAGACAGACCTTCTATTTCATTTTACTCAGCTGAGGTGACGTCAAGTCCCTACATCTGCTCATTTCTTTAAAACTTCATATTGCTGGGGAAAAGCTGGTGTGGGAAATTCATGGGGCAGGGGAAGGGCACTGAGTAAAAATTACATTTTGTACTAGATTTTTTTTCCTCTGTCTTCCCATTGCAGTGTTTCAAAACATTTTGATCACAGCCCTATCACCCAAGACAGTGACCATGTGACACACAATTCATTGTTTTCACAGCACTTTATCTGGTTAATATCTAAATGGGAGATCTTTTTGGAAATAGCAGAAAAAATGTGGCATATAGTTGTGCCTTGGCATATGTTGCTGTTTCAGCAAATAGCATGCTTTCCCCTGAGCTATGACTGATTCCAAGTTGGAAGGCACTGGAGCAGAGTGCCCTTTCTCACAAAAACAGTTGGGCTCAGCCCAGAAAACTTCTTTAATCCTCTCAAAATTCTACTTGCTACTTCAGCTGACTACAAGGCGGCACTCTCCTTCCTAGGGCTCAGCCCTGCACAGTACTCTGTGTGAACGCGGAGGAAAAGGCACTCAAAGTGCTTTACAAAATCTGTCATCTTGTTTGTATCTCTGAAAAGATATAGAGTAGAAAGAGATGGGTTACAGATAAAATCAAATGTAAACTGAGTGAAATGAGAAGAGTTGCCAAAATGAACACCCAGACTCTTCTTTTGTATAAAACCAGTTTAAGGCTGAAACCTACCACCTACCATTCAAATTACAAAGTGCATATTTTCTATCAGTAAAACAACACTGGTAAATCAGAGTGAAGGGGCAAATTATTTAGGCAAATCAGTAAGCAAGATCCATCTTTTCCTTTACTTCACCGATGAAAAAAGAAAATTACACGTTGCCAGGAAGATCAGGAAATAATTACAAATATGCATTTGGTTTTAATTAAAAGCCTTCATGTAAATTTTGTCTTCCTACGTCCTCTATCATTATCACTGCTGACAAAGGCAACCCAATCAGGAGATACTTTTATAACAAGTTTCCTTTCTTTGGAGCTGTGGTTTCTGCCAACAAGCACAAAGTCACCCATTCTGCAGATACCGGTTTTATTTGTATAGTGTATTTTCACTGTAAAGCAATCTCCTCCCTTCCATACAACCCAAAAGAACTGATGAAAGAAAGAATATCCTCTTTCTTCAGAGTTATAAACTATTACTACCCTATAAACTCCAGTATAGCTTATCTAGTCCTCCCCAACTTTGTTTTCAAAGCCTTCGTAAAGGTATTTCTCAGCCCCCAATTAGTACGGGATGTTCTACTCCTGTCTCTGCTATTCCCCTCCCACACACTTGACTTCAAAAGAAGCTGCTTCATGATTAGTCCTCAGCTGTCCCTCCGTTGCAGTGCTACCTCTTCTTCTAGAGTACTTTGTTGTGATGCCTTTCAAAAACAAATTAAAAAGAAAAAACAAAACAACTCAACAATACGTAGGCAGCCACTAGGCTGTCGTGGTTTTAGCCGAAATCACCGAAACTGGACCGACAGATGGCCCTACCCCTTCCCCAAAAGAGGAGAGAAAGAGATAAGGAGATTTAGAAGTTTAGAATGAACTAAACTACTTTAATGAAGAATTAATACTAAAAAAGGAAGAAAATAATGAAATAGATACAATATATCTATCCTAGGATGACAGTCCGGTCACCGGCAAGCACTGGGGAAGTCCCAGACTGGACTCAGTGATGGATGGGAACTGGATTCCAGCTCTGGAGTCAGGAACACGTGGATCGGGATCAAAAGCAGATGAACAGACAGAGTCCTCTTCGGATGTTGGCCATCGCAGGAAGACTCTTGACCCTTTGATCCCTCAGCTTTTATACTGAGCATGGGGCAGATGGGATGGAATACCCCAGTTGCTCAGTTTTGGGTCACCTGTCCTGTCCACTCCTCCCCACAGATGTGACCCCTCTACGTTTTTCTGTTTCCGACCCTCTAGGGGGGCAAATAATGAAATTGGCTGACCTTGGTTGTTATAGCAATAAGTATAAGCAAGGGCCTCTCTACATACCATTCCTTGGCGTGTAGCACAAACATTGGTCTTACCATTCTGAGAACAAGCAGTTTTCTCCACAATATGCCATTAATTTCAGAGAGTTAGAGGAAGCCCAGCTAAAATGTAAAATTACAGAACACAAAATTGGTTCGGTTTTACCACAAACTGGGACTACAGCCTACCATTCCAAGCAGAATTGCCTTAATATTTCCTTGCACTTCTGTTTCTGTACCTTGTGTTGTCTCTACTTAAAAACCTTTCAGGTCAGGGACTTCCTTCTTGTTCCTGTTCGTATAGTACCCACCACAAACAGTAATCACCCAGTTTCCTACATACCATCACAATGCAAATAAATAAATATAACAATGAAGTGTCATAAAACAAGCACAGGCCTAATTCAGGCAGGACAGTTACATACCACTTGATTTAATTTGTATATTAATTCTGGAGCTGGAGGGGTTGGTACCATTGGCTTTATTATAAAGCTTCTGGTTTAAGTGATGTTACTGCATCATAGTATTGCATTTCCTGCAAATGAGTCATTTATTAAAACTATTTCTATGCTAGCATTTTATTGTGTCATTGCATTAATATTTCAAACACAAAAAGACAACATTTAGCCTCACAATATAAAAGGATCAAACTATATCTGAATAGGTAACATGGCTGTATGGTCAATATTTGTTAAAAACACTAATATCGTGTCCAGGTGTAGTCCACTCTACTAAAGTGGAATGAAATTTTGAATGGGGCCAAATCCCTTCTCCTTGTTGGAGCAGTTCTGTTAACTGTTCCAGTTGCATCACTAAGCAGAGAACAATTTATCCAGCTGAGAAGAATGTGGAATCAATTGACGTTCAGTGCTGCGGGAACTTCTTTCACAACACACAAATAGCCTGAGATTTGCATTTATTTTATTTTGTTCTTTTAAATTCTTCAATTCAAAGTAGATTTCTTCATTTTTTATATAGTTAGTCACCACATTCTTGTTCGATGTCTTACACAGAAAACTGCATTCACCGGGAATGAGGATCTCAGAGCTCTGATAGCTGACTATAATGAACAGCATTTGAAATGAAGACAAGCAGACCATGTGTAAACACAATTAACTGAATGTCAATGGCATGTGTTCTATGTTTCTCAAGGGGAAATCCTAAGATTTTCCTAAGTGGAAGAAGTTTTCCACTCTATAGAAATATGCTTTGTTGAGCCAAAAAATATCAATAAGGCTTCACAAAAAAATCTAATTTAGTCTTTCGGACGATGATTTCTCCACCCTAAAAAGGATCAAAACAAAATTTTCCTAGGATGGGGCTTTTTTTCTGCAGGAAATATATTACCTGTCCTGTCTACCCATTGTTTCAGAGGATAAATTTTCTTTTTTCCTTTTCATTTTTTCTTCTCTTGCTACTTCTTTCTCTTGCTGTTCATCTGACATCAGCTAACTCTATTTCTTAGAGGGTAGCACAAATCTTGCAAAGGTAACTCACTGCCTGCAATCTGGCTTTTTAGTTATACTCGCCTAAGCTCATTTACTTATAACTGCACTAGTTAAAAGTACCATTGTTAATTTGTTCAATTTTCCTCCTGAGAGCAATAATAGTAAATTGTTTTACTGACTGTTATTCTGAAGCATTCATTTATGTCAGCATTCCCAGTAGATTTATATTTAAGTTGGATAATGTAAAGAGTCACCGATAAACATATTTTTATGTATTTTAAAACAGCCAAAAANGTGAATTTAGGCTAAAATTCAACAGGTTTGGCTTGCCCAGAGACAGCTCGATGCCATTAACCAGGGTGACAGTGGCTGCTGTGGCTGCAGGCCAGGAGAGGAGAGGAGAGGAGAGGAGAGGAGAGGGAAAGTTTTAGGGGTTTAGGTTGCCACATACAAAAGGCTATCGACATTGGCATTTGCATTAATTAAAGCAAATTTGGCTGGTGCAAGCACGACACAGGCCTTGCATCAATCATTGGCCGGGTTAAGCACCACGGCCATTTCTCACTTTGCCATCCTCAGGATTATGCTGTTTCCCTGTGACCTGAAGAGCACACACAGGACACGCACAAAAGCAGGAGTTTTAACAGATGCACATGCTTGTATGAAGCTTAAGAAAAATTTGATAACTTGGCCAAGATGCTATTTGCTGACAAATCATTTTGCAGCTGTGTAAAGATGGCCACAAGGAACTTCTCCAACAGCTGATTTGAATTGTCAGACTTGGGCAAACTTACCCTAAAACGGCTAATTCCTTAATTTACTCCAGACAGAAAATTCCTCCTACATTGATGGGGAGGGGTGTCCCCATCCTTTTTTTCTTTCTGGAATATTTTCCATCATATTCGTTTTAGCTGCATAGAATGGTTACAAATGAACTAGAATATTTTGGGGTGGGGACAGGTGAGAACAGGATTCACTGTTTAACTTGACAACAAGGATTGCTCCTGACAAAATCTGTCAGATTTTCATCAAAGGCGTTCTGGTCTTTATTCTTTGGTTACGTCAAGTTTGCACATATAAACTAAAGGGTGAACTGAAAAAAAAAAATGTGAGAGACAAAGCTTGCCCAATCTCTCTTAAATTTCTTTTACTTTGCCTGTTATCACATAATTATAATGACATCGCTACAGCCTTAAGTGAGAGAATCATCTGGACCATCATTTCTTTTAATGTACTTCAGTAAGTCATTCATTCAATACATTTATCTCAAGTGTCAGGGTTTCTAAGATATAAACTTAGAGATTTCATAGGTCTACTGGTTCCATATAATTTTGCTATACACAATAAAGGCATTGTTTTTCTTATACAGGCAGTCTTTCATTTTACCTTTGACTATTTTTTTCTTTATTCTTTGGTTACTTATAGGTAATTTTCAGGATGTCAGGATATTACTTTCCCTGTCAAGGCTCTTTAGTCCCTGAATGTCAGGAAATCATGTCCACTTCACTGCTTCACCTGCTACACTACATGTAATAAGAAATGAGGATTTTAGAGGTCTCCAATCACTGTATTTCAGCCTGAATCAGCACCTGACATTATAAAAGAAGACGCTTTAAATAAATTCTGAAGAAGAGTAAGTAAGAAACTTTTATTACGTAATTTTCAATACTTTATGAAAAATCATAAAGTAGTTACTAGGGCACCTTTTCACACAAAATGTCTTAAAAATGTTTCCTGAGTCCCCAGAAAAGTAGGAGACAGTAGACATGCAGAATGGGTTTGTTATCAGTTGTAGTCAGAATTCAGCACAAAACTTTTTTGAGTCTTTTTACACTTTTAGAAATACAGGTTGCAATCTTCCAAAATCAAAGCAAATAGCTAAAGAAATAAAAAAAAACGCCAACCAGACAAAGAAAAGGTATCAAATAGTTTTGCCATGCAAATCTATAGAATATATTTTAAGCATCTCAGTCAGGCACTGTATTTAGTTATTTAAGTATGAATATAAATTTTCAAACTCCCTTCTTACTAAGGTATAGGAAAGGACTCATGGGACTAATTAAAATAACTTTGTTACCTGGTTAATCAAGTCTCATCAATGGTGTCTTTCTGTCACATTTTTTAGGAAGAATACAAAGAAGATGTTATTTCAATTGCAGTAGGGCCACTTGCTCCACTGTTCAGCTTCACTGTCTTCACTAGAGTGCAGCAGGACTGTATGTGAGCTAACACATTTAAAGCCTTCATTAGAAGGAAAATTCAATCTAGAAAAAGTAGCAGAATTAAATTTAATCCTATTTCTACAGATCTCACAAAAAATGAGGGATAAATGACAGCCAAAGAGAAAAGGAAAAACTATGTGGGACAAATCTAAAGCTCTTTTAAGGGGCTGCTATTTATTCCTTCAAGACCCCAGGTCTCTTGGCATTTTGTGGGTATAATTGCCTTTTGTCAGCATACACAATAATGCAGTGACGGCCAGAGATGCACACGGTAGCATCCTCTGTCCCCTAAGCTTTTCCAGCCACCTCTCCAGACCGTAGTTTATCCAGCCCTCTAGCTCTGAAACACATCTTGGAAACTCTCTTTCTGCACTTGTGCTCCACTTCCTTACCCTCAATTCCTTCCTGGGCACAAAATGGCAAGATGTCTCATCCCGAGAAGACAGTGAGGAGCCCCACGGGCCCAGTTTGCATTCTGAGCTAAGTGCATGGCGCACCATGGAGGTAAATTGGAAAAACTCCCTGAAGCGGTGAACATGGGATGGTTCAAGTCAGGCATAGCTCAAGTCAGGTTCATCCCTGGCTTCTGTCCTTTTTTCAGTGAGGAGACACTGGCACTACTTTTCTTCATGTGTGCCATGTTGTAGTCCCTCTGGCTACAGTTCTCTCTTCTCTCTTCTCTCTATTTTAGTCCAAGAACACACCAAGTCCTAGGACTTTCTCATCCACATTCATTAGCCATGGCCAAAACTGCAGTCCAATGGCCTCTGGAGAAGCAAACTCATCAGGGGACCAACTTTTAGTTCCTTGTCCCACCACACCCCAAGGAAGTGGCCATCAGGCACCAGCTCTGTGGGCACTTTCAGGGTGTGCTGAGTGCTATTGGGGGTGTTCTGCCCTATGGCCCCCTTAGTTCCCTTTTTTTGTTGTTTTATACACTTTTGTCCCTCAGCCCTTTTCCTTTTTTCATTTGTCATCCACTGTAATTATTAGATTTTCTCTTTCTGTAATCCACTCTTTTTTTTGTTGGGTTTTTTTCTGTTTGGGTTTTTTATTTTTAAACCAGAGAAGTATTAAGGTTTCTAGAGGTGGTCTGGTTTCTCCACAATAAAGGAAAATCAATAGGAGCAGTGGCCATGAGGGGCAGGGATGCTGTCCCTGCACATCTCCTGCCTGGCAGTGAGAGGCGACGCCTGGCTCTGCACCCCAGAGGAGAGATTGTACCACACACTGCACAACCAGTGCCACCACTGCTGCCACCATCCCCACCACTGCTGCTGATGTCCCGCCTCGCTCTGCCCCAAAATGTGTGGGGCTGCAGCAGGGCACCTCTGCCCACCCCTGGCAGCCAGACCCACAGGAGCTCTGGGGTGGGAAGGGCTGTTTGGTGGCACCAGCTGCTGTTCCTGGGATGGGGATGGGCAGATCTTGGGCAGATCTGCTGTGTGCTGCCAATTTCAATCTGCAAGTGTGCTCTAGGGAGTTCTGGGAAGCACTGTTACAAATTACATATCATGTTTGTTCACAAAAAAGCAAAACAAACCAAAACTCAAATAATCTCGGTACTAGATAATGAAGCTTCCAGATCGAAGGTGCACGTTTGTCACACTGAAAGCACTAGTGATGCTGAGAGGGACTTCTGTGACAAAAAGCCATGTGAAACAAAGCAACTTTGGAAAAGATGTATGTGCAATGAATACTACTTTTTCTTCCTTACAGCTTCAGTTTGTAAGTAACGATTGTTCAGAGTTTATTGCTTCTGTAGCTGTTGTTGTTAAATGTCTCTTACACACGTAATTTGCCATGCAGAATTTCCACATCAACAATACGGGCCAATTGCACTGTGGAAACCAAGACAACCTCCCTTATCCTAATTCATGTAGGCACGTTATAAAGAACTCTAAATAAATATTTATACTATATTTATAAATATTTATAATATATTTATAAATATTTATAAATCTGTCCCTTAGTCTAATCAATGTCTGGAGTTTTATACAGTCCTGTGGCAATAGGAGTAAAAAGTAGGAAAGGCTTTAATGCTCATATATTAAAACGTACTTTGAGTATGACCTGTGAAAGAAGGGGTCACTGAGAAGACATTGTATACCAGACCAAATAGGCAGTGGATCATAATGGACCTTTTTTAGCCATATCACTGCTTCCACGCTGCTAACACCTTATGCCAGATTTGCTTATCTGGAGAAAGCACTGCCCCCAGCCAGGCCTCAGTTTCTCATCACCTCTTAGGTGCAAGATGCTGCCACCACTTAGAATCATAGAATCACAGAATCATAGAATGGTTAGAGTTGGAAGGGACCTTAAAGGTCATCGAGTTCCAACTCCCCTGCCATGGGCAGGGACACCTCCCACCAGACCAGGTTGCTCAAAGCCCCATCCAGCCTGGCCTTGAACACCTCCAGGGATGGGGCAGCCACAGCTTCTCTGGGCAACCTGTTCCAGTGTCTCACCACCCTCACAGGAAAGAATTCCTTTCTGGTATCTAATCTAAATCTCCCCTCTTCCGGTTTAAAACTGTTACCCCTTGTCCTGTCACTACACTTCCTGACAAAGAGTCCCTCCCCATCTCTCCTGTAGCCCCTTTAGGTACTGGAAGGCTGCTATAAGGTCTCCCTGGAGCCTTCTCTTCTCCAGGCTGAACAACCCCAGCTCTCTCAGCCTGTCTTCATAGGAGAGGTGCTCCATCCCTCCACTTCTCATCTGCCAGCATAATTACACAAACAGTTTCCCCATAACCGAATTTAATCAAGGTGACAGACATTAGGATCTGGCTACAAATTAGTGTGACAAAAACCTCCCCACACCAGTGCCTCCCCTTTAGTTCAATATAAGCGTGGTACAAAAAAGTAGCCCTGAGTCTGACCCAGACTGCACTGAGAGTCCAGGCAGCTTCACCCACAGGGGACTTGGGTCCCTAGCAGATAAGACACCGGTCTCTGCAATCAGTGGGTACTCTTCTGACTGAAAAATAAATAGGTTTTATTCTCATCAACTGACAATAAAACTACAGAGGGTAAAGAAACAAGAGTTGTTAAATTGTTAATATAACCATTTCTGATATGGACTCCAAAATGCTGGAGGAATGTACTTATTATGAGCTTATGTGGTCACAGCACACCAGCTGTAGCTGTTTCCTAGGATGTGTAATTCTAAATGCATTCAGCATAAACTGATTCAGCATTATTACTTCTCAAATCTTTACTAATATTAAAAGAAGGCTGTAAAATTATATGGAAAAAGCAAAAAAATGAATGCTCCAAAGATATATAAAAAGTAAATGAATGAATCCTTAAACAACCAGCATTCCCTCACATTATAATCCACTAGAGATACGATCTCCTCTGCAAATAACGTCTTCCCTTTTCAAATAAAATACCACAATTATACTTTTAAATGGTGGAAACAGAGCAGAAAGAAAACTGCAAGGTTTGCTTGGCTCTCCAAGGACAGTTTTTAACATACTCTTTAGCTGAGGTAATCAGTGAGTTACAGGAGTTCACTTTAAAGTATGATTTTCAAGCTCTTCTTCAAAAATATAGTCCATTTTCATATGCCACAAAGTCTTTATACAGAAGTATTTTACATCCTGATTCAAACACCACTGAAATTGATGGGCACTGAAGACTACTCTCAGGTGCAATCAAATGATTTACTGAATCGGCTAAAAAAAGAAATAAATTATGGTTATACTCTAAAAAAAAAAAAAAAATATTGGTATACCCTAAAAAAAAAAAAAAAAAGATTAAAAGGTTTAAAGAAATGTTATTTTAACTGTGAAGATACATTACTGAACTCAAGCCTTCACATCATGCACCAATGTAATGCATTTGTTCAGCTTAAAATCCAACAAAAGAAAATGGGGTACTTCCTACGGAGAAGGAATTAAACGTTTTCTTTTTTGGCTGAAAAAAAAAAAAAGTGTTTAGTTAAGGGAAGAAAGATAATTTCATTTGATTTAAAAGCTGCCAATTGCACTGCAAGATTTTGCCTTTCAGAGCCTGAAGCACTGCCCAACAGCCACCCAGTTGCTATAAATCCCTTAAGTCTCCATTTATATTAATTGGAGGGAAAAGCTTGGGGTCCAGCTTTTTGTTTCTTCCTAATTTGACAAGTACTAGAGAAGGCAGTGTTACTTTCTAGTGTGTTTGGGGGGCTTTTTTTTTCTTTTCTTCATTTTCTATGACTTCAGAAGCCAAAATGAACAGTTTGAACCGAAAGTGTAAGACTGACAATTACAACAGAACAGCTGGGTGTCTCCGAATTCCCAGAGGCTGAACTAGTTCTGGCAGTCACCTCTGGTAACCTGGACTTCTACTGGGGAACAAACACACACACAGACACACACACACTTTCTTTCTCAGCAGAAAGAAGCAAATCTATTAAAAACACCTCTGTGCTTGACTTGGTTTAAGCTGCTCACTGCCTGTTGACATATCACTGTGGTTTGTCATAAATTCTATTTAGGGTCTAAAACCTTCCTCTAATTAATAAGATTTCGGTACTTGGGTTGTTACGGAACCATCCCAGAGGTGCAAAAGCCAGGACTAAACCCTGTTCTTGCAGCTGGCACCCTGGAAGTTGGAGGCCTAGGCTCACCCGTCTCCAGAAACCCTTTAAGATAAGTTAGTACCAACCAGACTTGCCATCAGACAGTGAGGGAAGGAGAGGTATGGGCCCCTCCCAAGTTGGGATGAGGGAACCGCAAATGAGGGATACCTTATTAGAGGGGTACTTCACCTTTCATGCCAGCTCTGGCTAGCCTTAGCCCAAGCTGCAGAGACCCAAGAAGGGGCAGCGCAGCTTTCCTACCTGTCGGCACTGAGGGTGGTGAGGGTGAAGACAGAGACACCAACAGAAGTCAGCTGGATGGCAGGGATGAGCTTGCAGCCCACCTCCCCGAAGAGCCACTCCTCGGAGAAATACCGGGAGGCATCCACGGGCACACAGGTCACCAGCAGCAGCAGATCGCCGGCAGCGAGGCTGGAGATGAAGATGTTGGGCACGCTCCTCATGGCGCTGTTGGAGATGAAGATCTTCATGAGGGTGATGTTGCCCAGCAAGCCCACGGTGATGATGAGCAGGTAAAGCGAAGGGATCACACAGCGGATGATAAACATGGCCGTGCCCCGCGCTGGGGGCATCAGGGCTGTGTCTGGCCCCAGCCGGGTGCTTCCATTCCCCCCGAGGGGCGTTGCTGTGAGCTCGGGTGGCAGCTCTACCTCCATCCTCCAGCTTCGAGCCGGCTGGAGGTCTTCGACGCGGGAACTGCTGGAAAGCTTCACCTCTCTGCAAGCCAGCTAACTTTCTCCCCTTTCCCTTCCTCCTTTTCTTCTCCCTCTCTTTTTCTTTTTTCTCTGCCGAGTTTTCTCCCTTCGAGAAGGCAGAGGAAGCACTGTCCGCCGCGGGGGCTTGAGAGGAGGGGGGGAAGGATAAAAAATCCTTTCAGCCCGTTGGAGAAGACCTCTCCCGGGGGGCGGGAGGGCGAGATCCTGAGCCTCGGGGGGCGGCAGCGGCCATCAGGACGGCGAACTCGCCCTCGGGGCGGGGGNCCGCAGCCCCGCGTTTATACCTGGCGCTGGGAGGAGCCTCCCCGCCTCTCCTCCTGCCTTCGCCCCAGCCGCCCGGGCGGATCTTGCGCGGAGCGGGGAGAGGCGGAGAACGGAGCCGCCCGCCGTCCCGCCGCCCGCCGTCCCCGAGGGCTCGGGGAAAGGGTGGAGGGGCTGGGAGAGGGGGGGACACCCTCTCCTCCCGCCGCTGACCCTCTGCAAGCAGCCCCCCGGGAGGGACTCCCCGGCAAAGCTGTCCCCGACGCCGGGCAGAAGGTGGGGTCGCCTCCGGGAAACCCGTCTTCCAGCATCTTAACCCCCGGCGCTCTGAAATACAGGGTGATGGGGAGGGAGGTGAAGAGATTTTATTCCTCCGTGGGTTCTGAGTAGAGCCTACTCAAAGACATCAGCTGCCTGTAAAGTTTTAGGGTTGGATTAGCGAAGTTGCGTTTCACACCAGTCTTGGCCACGAAAATGGGGAGAGGTGATGAGTTTTACCCATGACTTACTCTGCGAATGGTATCACGCAGTGGAGAATGACCGTTATTTGCCTCTTTGAAGTGTAGCATCTGTTTCTGGTGCTTCTTGCTTTTCAGTGAGGCAATACCTTTCACTTCCTAGTGTCTGCACGTGTACAGGCTTTCCAAACAGCCCCATCTGTTTCCAGCAAAAACCATGAATGTAGGTAGCAGTGCAAATATGCCGAAAGAGAGACAGACCTCCTGGACTGAAGTTTTCAAGATAAAGAGCTAAGGCTGAGGAACAACAGCATTTGCCAGTAACATTCTCTGCAGACGGATTCTTTCCCTTCCTCTTCTCAAAAAGGAGGATGTATGATCTTGCAGTGAACCTGCTTGTTCAAGTTATTAGAACAGTTCTTTTGAAGCCTGTAAGTTTATGACAGGTGTATGGAGAAAGCAAATGAATGCACGGTGGACCTGCTGAAATGGGAGAAAGAGTTTGACCACTGAATTATCAGAAGCAAATATGTCAGGTGTACAGCAATACATAGCCTGTCCGTGGCATGCTCTTCAGGGTAGGAATTAAATTTAAAAGACATCCGTCGTTTATTTTAAATAACTTTTTACTAAGATTAGCAAACAAAAAAGTATTATTGCTTCTTAAAAGTTACACCTCACTGTATCTATTGATTGATCTTTATGGCTCTTCTCGCTTCCGTGCATTTATAAATCTGTTACAGTTGTGTAAATTACTGATTCATATAATGCTGATTAGTTATTAGAACACCCAGCCAGTGCTAATCCCCAGAAACGATCAGGCCAGAGACTTCACCTTTACCACAAGGCAGCTGATCAGAACTGTCACGGACCTCCTCTGGAAGCGATTCCTGTTACTGCTCAAATTTCTTCCATAAATTCAACTACACTCCCTCTGAGGCAGCCTTCATGTCAGCTGGGATATTTATCACAATTGCTGGTACTCTCTACTTTGCTGAGCATACACGAACTTTTCTAAGACCATCAGTATTCAGGTTTCTGCAAGCAGTCCCAATCAGCCTTTCTGGTTCCCGTCGGTTGGATTCAATATGTGTCTTTAATGCTGACCTCAGAGTACGGCCCTTTCACTAATTTATTTGAAAATGGGTTTATGTGTGAACAATCAATATGATTCCCACTGGGAGAACAGTTTAAAGTCAGCATGTCTTTAATATTGATTTACCTGAGACATCAAGCAGCTGAGTCTTTTTGCTCAGAACAGAACATTTTAAAAGCTTCTATTGGCATAAACTTCTTGCAGTTTGTGTGGAGAAAGGTGGGACCTTTTTGTTGCACACCACGCAGGAGGATTTCTTCTATCCTAACAATTTTTACCTGTCCTTTAGTCCAAATGATGGAATTCCTAAGGCTGAGGAATTAGGAACATATTCAGTGGGAATTTATGTTCCTGATTTTTGTCATTATTTGGTTGTATCTACTCTATATTTTCAGAACTCTGAACTGCAAGGAAAGAAGCTTTGGAGATTATGACTGTCTCCAGCTCAAAGCAAACAGAAAGTTAGATTATGCTTCTAATGTCATTCAACAGATGTCTGTGTAAAGACAAGGGAATATACTCAAACAGCACAAAAACAATTTCCTGCGGAGACAAAAAGGAGAAGAGAAAGATCCACAAACCCTGACATTAACCAGCCGGAATTCAGACCCCCACATACAAACTTCTCATCATTCTCTTTTCAAACAAAAGAATCCATCCGACTCTTTGGATGTTACTTCAGATTATAATAGTCTAAAGACAATCTCGTCCCGCAGCTGTGGCCCAGCACTTAGCACAAGAGCAAAGGAGAACGAGTAGAGCCAGAGGTAAGTCTCCTTAAGGGGAAAGAAACCACGCACAGGCCGAAATCAGCCAGCGCAGAGAGAGAGCATCTGGGAGTGCAACGCCACAGGGCAGGGGCTGCCACAGCTGGGAAAGGTGGGAGGCAAACCTGCTTCACCAGTAATTCCCAAAGGGAGGGAGGCAATGCCAGTCTGTGTAGGAATGAGACACTCCACACATCTCACAAACGCCCTCTGCTGAGAACTGCTTCTGGACGGGAAAAAGGCTCCTCTCACGTGTCTGTGCAGCTCAAGGAGCTTGATAATTCCAGGGCGGATTCCCGATTTGCACCTCACAATAAACTTTTTTGCAGTCCCATGAAGAGCCAAGCGTATCTGCCACCAAAACTACCTGCAGTAAGGACCCTTTAAGAAAGTATGCATGCTTGCAAGCTAAAGGAGAGCTATGTTCAAATGCAAGTCTGGGAGTAATCATGTTTGAAGGCCTGATCATCAGTCATGCATTAAAAAGAAACAAGGCCAAAAAAAAGGAACCAATCCTATTTGATTTTAAAAACTGAGCATTAGGAAGCAAACTTAGAAACTTTTGTAGTATCACGCATGAGACCAGCAGAGACAGTTGGAAAAAGTGGACATGCATTGTAGCACAGTGACTTCAGTCACTTAAGTGACAATAACCTTAAGTAAGTCATGTCTTCTCTCGTTACTTGAATACAGGCTTCCTCAATTTGGTGGAGGGTTTGTTTTTGGCAGAGACTTCCATTACCTTTCAGCTTCTTGAGTCAGACGCTCTATTTAAAGGACAAGAGGCTACAGAAAAAGATCACTTCGCCTATCCCTGGATTTCAGAATAGGTAACAGGATTTGCTGCTGTTATGTGTGTAGCTGGAAGCGGACCCAGGAAGCAGCTGGGAAGAGTAGGTAGAGTTGGAAAAAGGAGGGCATGGAGACAGGAGCTCTCTACCTCGGTATGAAACACCCCATGCTGTGGAGCTTCCAAGGAGGACAAATGTTCAGCTTCTAAGGCCACATCTCCAAGGCCAGACCTCAAACTCTGAGGTCAGACATCTCAACATCAACCCTCTACGACTCTTTTGCTAGTAAAATAGTGTTGAAAGTTAATCACCTCATAGGCAATGCCAATGCATTCCCTGGGAGAAATGGATATGAGAAGAAATACTCCAAAAAGAATTGCTATGAATCTGTGTAGAGAATGTCACAAATAGCTTAAGGTAGCAAACTAGATATCTTCAAAAGAGAAATGATGAGTTCAACTACAGCTACTCAGGGATAAGCTCTACGAAGCAGCTACCCAACAGAAAAGATGTCAGATGTGTGCCATGCAGCCCTTGCCGCTTTGAGACTCCAGAGAACAGAAGAAGTAGCTACAATCTGTGGTCAGAGCTCAGCTGTGTCCGATGGCAGTACTATGTCCTTGGAACACCGGCCGCAAGCAGGAGCTTGTGGCCTCCCAACGGCACAAAGGCAAAGCCACAACAAAAACCAATATGGAAATTCCTCTTTGTTAAGTTTGCATGACTGGACACAGTGACTGTAGAAAAGAAAGCTAGAGTGATTCGCCATGTCTGTTTCTTATTTTTTTTCAAAATATGCTTTTTAGATTAGACAGACTTTGCAGTAATTAAAAAAGTGATGAAGAAGCTTTATGTATGACACGCGTCTCCCCAGAGTGAGCGCCATGACTGAGCCCGTACCTCTGTGCAATAAACCCAGACTCTCTTTAGTCCATCCTTCTCAACTCCCAGGCTTTGCATCCCACCCGCTACTCTTCCCACTGAACAGAAACCAGCAGGCAGTCAGGAGGATCTGAGGAAGCCACCTGTCTCTTAAGCCTCCTGCCCTAGCTGAAGGTGAGGCAACCTCCACCTCAGGTCCCAACTGCAGTGGATTTACCACTGCAGCTATTAGAGGCTTCCACTGGGCCAAAGCTTCCACATGGGGAACTCTGCAAACCGAAAGGGAAATTCAGGTGCTTCCAGCATGAGGCCAAGCTGGAAAGCTGGTAGAAGAGGCTGTTCTCCAAGATTTAGGCATGCAAGCTCTCTTTTGGCAGACCAAAACTTATCTCAGTGATAGCAATTCATTTTTTTGTGCCATTTCATTTTGTGTCATTTTCATGGTGGTGCCATTTTTTCATCACACAGGTGCCATTACATTTAAGCACGCTAATAAAGCAAAGATCAGGGTGCTTAATGTCAAACATGCAGTTATCCCTCTAAGCACAAGCGCAGCTTTACGCATGCATTTCATTTCCATTTGTTTAAATGTGATTATTGAGTAGGACTTCAACTCATTAAAAGGTTAAAGAGCACACTGCTGAGTTACAACCTTGAGCTGAAAGCCAGGCTTGGGACTTGCTTAGAAACAAGTGCGATATCAATGTCTTCCATCACATTTGTGCATGAGAGGCAACTGACAGACAACCCTTCCTGCAAATTCAAAACAACTACTGATTTTCTGTCAAGAAAGTCCCAAGGAACAGCTTGAGTTGCCTTAGCAGGCTGCCTTCAAAAGGACTGCACAATCCCAGCTCACTCTACTCCCATCTCAAGTCATCCTCTTAATGTGGTGTTACGGAGCACGCTATTGAGCGCACATGACAAAAGAAAAACATTGCTATTAGTTCCTCCTCGTGCGAAGATAATGGCCTTCCTGTGCTTCAGCTCCCATGGCACGTACTGAGCCGCTTCAAAGAAACCGACAGTTTTATTGTGGGCCCATTCATCACATTGAGTGGGGTTTGAGCGCAGACACCCATGGGGTTTCTATTGGGTTTATTTATTTGACAGCCCCTCCAGAATTCATTTTTTTTTTCAATGCAGCTGTATCCCTTATGTGTTCCCAGAACTCAAGCAGAACACTGACGGCTAACTCTTATTTCAGCATCTTTATCACAGGACAGAAATAAAAGTTTCCATAATGTTACTGAGGTCCTACAGAGATTTTCTTAGATTAGATAATCCAGTCAGGTAAGTAGTTGTGTTATGCCTACCTAAAAATAACAAGATACAAAGTAGCATTTGTATAGTGAAGCTTTTCACCTAAACTGTGTTCTTAAATATTTTTTCTATCTATCCTGAAATCAAATACTTCCTGACCAAACTTAATGATGATTGTGGCTTCAAGTTCACCAGTTAATGTAGAAATAATTGCTACTACACTGAACGTTATAAAAGGCATTGAAAGATGTATCTCATGTTAGAAACTAGGAGCTTTTCTATTTTCCTGTTATTGCTTTTTTAAACATTTCTGCTTAAAGAAATCGTAAGAAATACCAATAAAAGTATTCTTTGAAGTACAGTTCAACAGTAGGTTTTCAATAGCAATTCACATTTTTAAAAGAATTAAACAATGAAAATATTGCTGATATTAAACATTTTTCCAGCATGCTGAGTCAATTTAGTAATTTTATAGTATTGTGGGAACATTAAAAATTGCTTCTGGATGATAATTAAACTCCGTATGTATTATGAGCAGAAGAAAAACAAGTCACTGTAACCGCAATTACTGCATTTTTGAGAAGGTTAGTCACACACCCCGAGAACCACAGTGTTTTATTGCAGATCACATGCCACTGTGAGATATTACTGCTTTCAGTTCATTCAATACACACAAAGCTCAGCATTCTCTCTATGCAGCGGAGCAACAGATTGTGTTAAGAAATGTTTAAAAACCCAGACTCAGCGCTACTAACACGGCACCTTTTACAGGCCTCCAGGAGATAAATAGCCATTTAATTAACTGCCTAAAAAGGGAGCTGTAGTAAATAACACACATTTAGTGAAGCGTGTTTCACCTTCTTTATACTCTAGCTGCTTCAGCAGATGCAGGGCACGTTCCCCTTACAAAGGGTGTTCTGATTTCTTGCAGCAGTTACTCCAAGCCTGCCACTAATATAGTCACTGTTGTGCCTTTTAGAGCCACAGCAGCCAAATCCACACATAAAACAAACTTCCCATCTCTTTCCTCCTCCTGCCTATGTTTCCATGCCTGTGAGCACACACCACAGCAGGGGCAACGCTTCTTGTTACCTCAGCTTGAAGTCACACTGCAACCGATTAGAAGGGAGGTTCTCCCATGAGTTTAGAGGCAAAAGAGTAAATGCCCCTCTTAGATTTATTTGGTGGCTGGATTTCACCCTCCTGTGCATCCTCTTCAGAACACTGAGTAAGCTACTGCGCACCAGCGACTGAATGATGAGCTACCTCTTCCCCTCCTCCGGTTTCTCATCTCCATCCTTCCTCTCTCCACCTCCTCATAAAACTCCCACTACGTTCGAACTAACGTGTCGAGGTACGTCCCTGTGGCTGTTTCCCAGCGCAGGCGTGAGCTGGCACACACAGCTCTTCTGGAGTCCTTTCTACTGCGCATACGGAGTACACTGGCAAATTATTAATAGCAATTAATTGCCATTAAGTTACTTGTAGCAATATCGGAGTGGTTAACATTATTCGTTTGAATTCAGTTGCTGTTATTTCTTTGAAAGAGAGAATATTGGACCTGCAGCTTCCAAGCTTGTTGGCATCCCGACCTTTTATTGGATTTAGCTAAAAAATGAGTTATTAAACCCAAGAGGGTGTAAATTGAACCCGTCAGCAGCCCAGGAGGCTGATGCTGTGCCCTGGCTGGCGGGGTCCCGGTGGGTACAGCGGGTACCCCGAGGCGGCGGGGCAGGGGAGCAGCCAGCAGCAGCTCGGCGGCGGAGGCTGGCGCTGCTGACGGTGCTGGCCGGGGATTACCGGGTCCCGCTGTCCCCACGCCAGCTCCCTGCCCGAGAACCGGAGACCGCCCGGGGGTAGAGGGTGGAGCGAACCGGGGCCCTTCTCCGGATATGTCCCCCAACTACATGCGGAGCTTCTCGGAGGGATGTGTGAGTATGGGGCGGACCCACAGCCAGAGCCGGGAGCGAGGGGTCCGGTCCCAAACCAGTAGGGAGCCCCCCCCGCGCCCCCCCCATCCCCTGAGCACCGAGCGGCGGTGCGGGATGGCTTCCATCCCTCACGGCTTGCTCGGGAGAAGGGCTCCCCGGGAGAGACCACCAAAAAGAGGCCTGCCCAGAAGCCAGCAATGCCCCTTTGGGGAAGCTGAAATTCAATTTAGAGGAATAATTAACGTTAGGTTTGATGACGGCATGGCGGTCCTTCTGTTGCCGTCACGGAAATCCATAGAACAGCAAAATCAGTGGAGTTTCTGTCCAAGCCATCAGCTCCGCCGGGTGCATTCGGCAGCAGCAGAACACAGATCAGGGCAGGGAAACAAATGAACTGATCACTGCTAGGCAAATGAACGTTTATCTGAAATTAGTAGCGATGACAAAGTGTTCTAAGCCATTATTTCATTCGAAAGCTACTGCAGCCTTCATAGGCAAACTCCTTTTAAAACAAATAGAACAAAGTAAATATTTGGGATAATGAAATAGAGAAAGTAGGGCTCCAAGGCTAAAGCTGTTCATTTTTGGTTTTCATGCTGAATAACCCTGTGATTTGCAGCTCAGGCCACCAACGGTAATTGGCCAATTCCACACTCTTTTCTTTGGCTCAGTCCGGATGTTTTTCCTTGGCGTTTTGGGCTTTGCTGTTTATGGAAATGAGGCCTTGCATTTCAGCTGTGACCCAGACAAGAGAGAGGTTAATCTTTTCTGTTACAACCAGTTCAGGCCTATAACTCCTCAGGTAATTCTCTCTTTTTTTTCTTTTTTTTTTTTTTTTTTCATTGTAGAAATCCAATGTTAAGAAAATGAACTGAAAAAATTAAACATAATTATTCCATATAAGAAGTAGTAACTGATTGGGCTAGTTATCACTTAGCTTTTTCATGAATATTTTCTTTTTAATAACCTTTCATCTGTGACTAAATATGGTGTTGTGCTTTCTATTCTTCATACCAACAACCCTCATGTTTCAGAAACCAACTGAACTTTTCCAATTAAAACAAAACAGTGATTTTTACCTTTATTGTCATCTAAGTATTTATACATTTACAGAATCATAGAATCACAGAATGATATGGGGTTGGAAGGAACCTCTGGAGATCATCTAATCCAACCCCCCTGGCAAAGCAGGTTGCACAGGAACGTGTCCAGGTGGGTTTTGAATGTCTCCAGGACAGAGATGCCACCACCTCTCTGGGCAGCCTGTTCCAGTGCTCTGCCACTCTCAAAGTGAAGAAGTTCCTCCTCATTTTTAGGTGGAACTTCTTATGTTCAAGTTTGTGCCCATTTCCGCTTGTCCTGTCACTGGGCACCACTGAAAAAAGACTGGCCCCATCTTCTTGACACCCACCCTTTAAGTTTTTATAAGCATTGATTAGATCCTCCCTCAGTCCTCTCTTCTCCAGACTAAAAATCACAGTATCACAGAATGAGACCCAAGTCCCTCAGCCTCTCCTCGTAAGGGAGATGCTCCAGGCCCCTCATCATCTTTGTAGCCCTCTGCTCTACCCTCTCCAGCAGTTCCCTGTCCTTCTTGAACTGGGGAGCCCAGAACTGGACACAGTGCTCCAGATGGAGCCTCACCAGGGCAGAGTAGAGGGGGAGGATGACCTCCCTCAACCTGCTGGTCACACACTCTTCCTGATGCACCCCAGGATGCATAAGATACATAAAAACAGACTTGCAAAATGTTCCAATTACGTGCATGTTTTATCTGTCCCAATGCAGTTGTAAATGACCTGACAACTACGTTTCTGCTCCATTTTAGGTATTCTGGGCGTTACAGCTGGTGATTGTACTGGTACCCGGAGCCTTTTTTCACCTTTACGCTACGTGTAAGAGCATCAAACAGGAAGATATCCTCCAGAAGTCCTTCTACAGTGGTTTTTATATGTTCTCTGTTTTCTTAAGGATTGTCCTTGAAACTGTGGCTTTTTGGCTTCAGATTCAGCTCTTTGGTTTCAAAGTGAACGCAATCTACATGTGTGATGTGGGAGCACTTGAAAAGAAGTTTGTTTCCCGATGCATGGTGCCAGAGCACCTCGAAAAGACAATTTTTCTTATTGCAATGTACACATTTACTGTGATCACAGTGGTCTTGTGTGTTGCCGAAATTTTTGAGATCTCATGTAGAAGGCTAGGTTTCTTAAAAAATCAGTGATGTCCATCACTCCTAGTTGTTTACCACCCTGTCCACCTGTGGTTTTGCAACAATGGTTGCAGAAGAGAACTGCGCTCATGATTACTGCCGCAGGGTAGTCATCTGGCGCTGACTACTTATCCAAAACCCACCCCATTACAGGAATAATCTTTGTTTCCATGTCAAGAGCAAAGGAAATAAGATTTACTAGAGTGATGTGTTTTCATGACCTACCACATACAATACTTTTGCCTCCAGATGAGTGTCTGTGTGTGAGGAGGAGGTTATCTTATAAACATATTTTTATTCACAGCTCTTCTGAACACATGGCCATTGGAGCTAATGAGGTTATTGACCTTCCAGGAAAAACTACTCCAAATTTCTTACCCGTTGTTATGGCTTGAGAATTAAGTGGTAATGGTGGATAATCTCTGGGTACTGGGAAGAGTTCAAACACTTTCCCAAGCAGGGCCACTGTTGCAACCTGCATCTCAGACCCCAGGGGCAGAGACTCCTGGTCAGGCTGTGGTGACAACACATCCATCGCTATCAGCTTGCTTTGCAGCAGCCCAGCCAGCGTCACCTGCTAGCTGTGAATCTCCTCTCAAAAGTCAAAGACTGGCGTGATACTCTTTGCACTGACTGGAATGCCCTACCTTTGGTATGTTTTGACTTATTTTGTATGATCACATTTTGAAGGAGTAAAGGGGCTTCATGACTTAGCTTTGCCTAAGAGGCTTAAAAGTGTCAAAAGAAAATCTTGGAGAAAAGCCTTTTCTGGGTCCAGTCATGCCTTGATTTCAGTGAGTTTTGCTTGTGTGTGCCTGCGCAATTGGGCCCACAGGATTTTTTGCTCCGCGTGTCACATCTAACTACTTATTGCTCTGACTGAAGTTGTTAGAATAACAATTTACAAGAAGTCTGCATACTAAAATTTTTCCATGCAATAATAAGTGTATTTGGATAGGTTAGGTCTTAAACTTTATATAGGTATCAGAAGGCAACAGTTTCTTCTTAAGGACTAACAGACATCTTAAACTTAGAAATTATTTCAACCCCTGTGCTGAAGTGATGTAATAGGGAAAAAAAAACCCCAGATTTCAGGACTGGGAAGAAAGGAGGAGGTAGTTTTCTGTATAAAATATGTACAAATAGCAAGCATAACAATGAGCTGTTTTCCATCTGTTTTTTCAAATATGAGAATTTTTGAATATTTCTAGGGGGAAAAAAAATGAAAGGTCTCTTTCTCTTCCTCTTTCATCATTTTCTGCAGCTACTAAATCGAACAATTTCTGTTCTGAATCTCTGTGAAACAAGAGACTCAGACTCATCACTACTCCGACAGTGATCCAGGAACCAGCAAAGTCAAAAGGAATCCATCAGCATCTTTGAAGTTTGAAGTTATCTTTGAAGTTACAGTTTGAAGCCTGTAACACTGAAGGGAAGACCATCTTTGCCTCTTGAATTAAGTTTGGGTCCTTTCAGGAATATTTGGAAAATTCTGGAAATATTACTACAAGATCTTTCCAGCATCAACCATTGGTTAAGCAAGGCTGGGTTATAATCCTCACCCACAAAATAAGTGCTCGTTACATAAATGGAATTGCACAACTTGGATGTCTTGGATTTGATTGATTCTGGGCCATTTAAATCAAAGTGGGTCACAACTAGATGTGTGATTTTTTTAATATGCTTATCAAGAGCAAGGTGATAAATTTCAATACAGTCACTGTATTAAAGCACTAATATTTTTGTCATTTTTTTTCCCTACAGAATAGGTTATATGTTGTCTTAAATATATGTTCAGTCAACACCATCACATTTATGCAATATTAAACTAGTTAATTGATCTTTGCGAGCATTACAAGTGGAACGAAAATCACTGTGCTAACTTCTTGTTTGCATAATATGCCACGTACTTTGGTCGGTACATGCTTAATTTTTTGTTGTATACATTGGTATGGAGATGTAGTGCCAAGGGACACGTCCTAACGGTAACTTAGCAGCGTTAGGTTAATGAGTGGACCTGATGATCTTAAAGGTCTCTTCCAACCAAACCGACTCTATGATTCTATGATGTATCTGGAATCATTCTTTGCAATTTAAACTTGTAAATCTTAGGTAAAAAAAAAATCTTTTTATTTAGAAATAACATGCAACATGTATTACTACTAAAAAGAAGAATTTACTTCTATCTGCTAGGTACAGTCATGGCCAACTGTACTCAAATCACAATCAGATGATTGCATAATAATAAACTAACTTCACCACAACCTTGTCAATATTTTCCCTGCTGCTAAACATTTGCATATTTGCATTGCTTGTTCTTCTTCTGTAGATTTCAAAACACTTCACAAAGGTCAGAGGAGTGTCAAAACCCCTAGCCCCTCAGGGGACTTCCCTGTTCCCATCAAGAGCCTTGCAGAGCCAGGACTGGCACAGGACTGTCTGAGGACCCCTGGGGGGGCTCTAGGAGCTGGATTAGCCACCACCATGCCCTTTGCCTTGGCAGTCAAAATCTGGACCAATCAAAATTTGTTCTTCTTCCAAGTCATATGCAATGCAGACTTTTTCTGTATTTCCTGGGAAATTAAAATTGTCAAATTTCTCAGTTTCAGTTTTTCATTTAAAACAAAAATGTGCATTATTGCCTTTTAGTGCAAATGTTTTTCTGTGACTGATTCCACCAGTAGTTTCTCGAACACATTGATGGCGATATTATGTCCATGTAAAGAAACCATTTCCCCATGGCTGTCAACACTTTCTTTCCTATATTTGCCATTTGTTTTCCTGGCACTCGTTATATTCTCAAGTGTCTCTAAATATTTCTTTCCCCTAGTCTTCCAAACTCCCACCACTTTTGTCCTCATTTACATTACTTTCTATCAGCTTCCTTCCACCCCTACTCCCCCTGAGATTTATAACTTGCCTGCAAACATTTCTCAGTGTTGCACTGATTTTAGCTCAAATGCTTAGCAAATATTTGAGATGATCCTGAAGGCTTTTTTTTTTTTTTTTGCCATTGTGAAAGGAATGATATAACACACTTGGGGATTCTTTGATTTAATTCTATTTCTTTACACAGTGAACATGAAGTTCTGTCTCCCTGAACACATTAGGAAGTATTTTCGTTGCTTACATCAGGGTCATATTTTAAGTGCTTCTTTGACTTTTTCATAGTTTTCCCCATACTCTAGCTGCCTCATTTTCACAAACAGCACTCAAAGCAATCCCCAGCTCATGCATTTACAGTCAGTTTTGTCTCTAGCCAGACATCATGCCCATTTAAGTTCTCACTTAACAAAGAGCCATAATTGTTCCCTCCATCATCTTCAATGAAACAAGCTAAATACACCCAGTAAGTGACGCGGTTGCCTTTACATCAAAGGTATAGTTGCTCTGGGCCAGCCAACTTCTAGCACACCTCCACAACATCCCACTCCTATAACCACTCCTTGTTCTGTTCCTTTCTTGTCTTTCTTCTGTTTAGCCATCATTTCCCTTCTGTTCTCTTTTCAGCACTCTCCCACGACAGCAATGAGACAAGGCAGCCACCTGTCCTACCCTGTGCCTCCCTCCAACACACATCTTTCTTTATGCCCTGGAGCATTGACATTCTCCTGTCTGGTAGACAGCCATTTTGAGACCAGGAGAAAGTTTGGCAACAGGGCCACTTAAAAGAAATTTAAAAACTGTTTAACTATGCTGTCAGAATGAGAAGATGACAGGCACTTGTCCTGGTTTGAGGCAAAACAGAACCAATTTTCTTCTCAGCAATTTTACTTTTCAGTTAAGTCTCTTCTAACTAACTCTCTGAAATTAATGGCATATTTTTCAGACGGTGTCTGCTTCTAGCAAATAACCTTTGATGTTTATCGCTAATACCAGGGAATGGAGGGAGGCTCCTGCTTACACTTATGGCTATTACAACCAAGGCCAGCTGCCTCTGTTATGCAACAAGTTGGAGGGTCAGAAGCAGAAAAGTGTAGGGGTTTCATCTGCAGGGAGGAACAGACAGGACAGGTGACCCCAAACTGACCAAGAAGGTATTCCATCCCATCTGCATCATGCTCAGTAGAAAAGGTGAGGGATCAAGTGGGCCAGCCTCTTTTTTCAATGGCCAGTGTCTGAGCAGGACTCTGTCTTTGGTACCAATCTGTGCATTCCTGAATTCAGATCTGGAATACAGTTCCCATTGCTGAGTCCAGTCTGGGACCTTCCCAGAGCCTGTCAGTGATGTGACCATCGTCCTGGGAGGTCGATACTGGTTTTATATATCATACATATTTCATAATTTTAATATTCATGTTATTATACCTTTTTATTATTACTATTTCATTAAAGTAGTTTAGGGGTTTTTTTTCAATCCACAAGTCTCTCTCTCTCTTATTTTCTCTCCCTTGTATTTCAGGGAAGGGAGAGAGAGGTTAAGGAGAACATCTGTCATTCGTTTAGCGGCCAGTCCAGCCTAAAGCAGGACAACTCTACAATAATAATAATTTTGCAGACTGTGAGGTCCATTTACTTCAACTGTTCCCATTTCTTTTGCTGTTCTTATCTCCTCTCAGCAAAAAGAGAAGTCCTTGGAGGGGACTCCAGGGGGAAGGCCTGCACCGCTCTTTGGGCTAAGGTGCCAAAGGAAGGGGCAGAGGAGGGCTGGGGAGGGCTGTGCCGCTGGGCCCCGCAGAGCCGCTATTGCCCCGGCAAGGTCCGGGGAAGCCTCGACCGCCCCGGGGGTCACCAGACCCCAGGGCACGGCGGCTGCGGGACGCGCTCCAAACACAAACGAGTCACGCAGGAGAAGCGTGAGGCTGTACAGCCCCGGGAGAAAGGGCGAGCGGCCCAACCCGCTCGGCGAGGCCGAGGCCCAGCGAGGCTGCCTCGCCGCCGGCTCTATTCCCCCGCCCCTCCCGCTCGGCAGGGGGCGCCCTTCCCCGAGCGCACTCTCCCC